>OX638370.1:51246233-51486233 GCA_951812925.1 Calliopum simillimum | reverse complement strand
GTAGGTTATTTTTATACTTTTTTCAAGTATTTTAATTCATATGAAAAGCTACAACTACAATCGTGTATTTGGAGTTGGAGTATACATATAAACATCCATCCACTAAAAATTTCATATAGCACTGACCAACATATTTAATATAAAATATCACACAGATGCTTCTCACACATACATATATAATAACTTACGAAACTCTTAAGAGATCATGTTTTCCTATGTAAACAATAATGATTTCATCATAACTCAGGATATTGCCGTTTTCTTGATTTCATCATCAAAGGCTGATTTTCCAAAGTACTGAGTTTTTCGTATGTATTATCTAATTATATTTATATAGAATTAAGCTTACTTACATACATAATTACATAATTTTTTTTAAATACATATCTACATACACATACATATGTGCATATATATCTTGGTTTATCAAATGAAGCACTATTTTATTTAAGTTATGTAGCTCTAAGAGGATCTTTTCTGGTGATCTTTCAAAATGAACTTCTTAGTTATAATGCATCTTCATCTAGCTCAAAGAGGATGTTTCATACTGATATTTCAAAATGTATTGTATAGTAAAATTATAGATTTGTTCCTGTTAAACAGGTAACAGCTAACTGACCTGTTCCTATTAAACAGCTAACAGCTAACTGACCTGTTCCTATTAAACAGCTAACAGCTATCTGACCTGTTCCTATTAAACAGCTAACAGCTATCTGACCTGTTCCTATTAAACAGCTATCAGCTATCTGACCTGTTCCTTTATTTATAAATTTTTTTAATTTCCAGCATTTATATTTTTAGTATCTATAAACAGTATTTATTTTACTGGAACGGATATCTGGAGTTATGTAAACATTTAAGTAATTCAGATGAACTCCAATATGTTAAAATAATTATAAACAGGATGAGACCAAGATAAACAAAATTCAAAAGTTGAGTGAGCCTCATACAATTAATATAAACAAAAAATTTTAATTAATCTGGATAAGCTAGCTCACAAGAACATGATTGATCATGTTTTCGCAAATGCCTTTCTATATACTAAAATAATTAAAAACAGGATGAGGCTTATGTAAACAAAATTTATGGAAAACTTGATATTAAATAACAAATTGGTTGCCAAACAATTGTTGTTGTCGGATCGCTTATATAAATAATAATGATTTCATCATATGATGAAATAATGAAAGGCTGATATGTTGATTTAGGGATATATGCAAGGAATCAGTTTATGCTTAAGATTGTTTATATAAACAATGAAGATTTCATCATATATGATGAAATCTTGAATTCAACTCAGGCCAAAGGCTGAAATGCTGGTTTAGCAAAATCGCTTTCATTATCCTTAGGAAAATATACAAGGAATCAGCTTACAGTTAAGCAGAATTGAGAACAAAAATTGTTTATATGATGCTGATTTCACATGAATTTCTTCTTCTTCTTAATTATCACATATCAAAGACTCCTTCCATATAAAAAATAGTATAAAAGCCCTGTTACCTAAAACAAGGATTTCATAATTCAAAGGTTGGAGCATCAGTCTACAACAAACAACAAACTTATAAAGTGTTTAAAAATAATAGTGTTTTAAAAAATTAAAAGTGTTTTATAAGTTTAAAATTATAAAATTTTAGTAATGTCTTATCAAATTAAAAAACTGGTTGAAAACGCTAAAATGGCTCTTACACGTGGTCTGAGTGATCCATCAATGTTAAAAAAATCTGTCCAGGAGTGCCCCAAAGCTTTGCAATCCCTCAAGGATAATCATTTGCGGAATGCAAATAGTGTTGGTGCTAAGCAGAGTGCTATATCAGCTATAATCCTAGTACAAAGCTACCGCAGCCAGTTGAAGAATGTTCATTCTACTACTGGTGCTGGGCTTCGTAATAAAAATCGTGCAAGTTGGAGCTCTTCGAACGTTAAATGGGAGGATGCCCAGTCAGCTTTTGATAGAAGGTAAGTTTGATTTTCGTTGATTTTTTATTACTATTTTATATAGTATTATTAAATATTTGTATTTTAGTATATTATTATTAAGTATTACTATTAATATTATTAATTTTTTTTTGGTTATAGAATTCAAACTGGGGATTATTGTAAACTTGTTGCATAAAGATTCAAAAAGTTTCCTTGAGGATTGCAGAAACGTCTTCCAGAGGCAGATAAAAAAAGCCTTAGTAGTTAATGAAACACTTAAGGTAAATGCTATATTTTGTGGGGAATTTCATATCCTGAAGGTAGATGAGGAGATATATGAAAATAAATTTATGAATACCAAAAACGCTCCCATCTACCGCAACACTGATTTGAAGGAGTGGTTCAAGGAGCACATTCAGGATGAAATCTTGATGAAGCTCGAAGAGTTCCAGGAAAGGGACAGCGGCTGGGCATTGTCAGCTATAATTAACTTAGCTATTAACATTAACAAATTTACAACCCAGATAGGTTCCTCATTCATTCCATTGCCAAAGCAGATTAAAAAGAAAAAAGCATGTGTTAACGTTAAAAATGATGATAATGCTTGTTTTGCTTGGGCCATGATATCCGCTCTCTATCCTACTGGCCATCATTCTGATCGGATGTCATCATATCCAGATTATCGGAAGAAATTGAAATGGTCAAAAATTCAATTCCCAATGACCATGAGGCAAATCCCCCGTTTCGAAAAGCAAAATGATGTATCCATCAACGTATACATCCTCAAAAAAGGAAAGAAGGGGTTCACAGTACTACCATCTTATTTAACTAAAGATAAGAAGGAAGGTCATGGAAATCTTCTAATGATACAAAATGTTTATAATGATGATGATGATAGTAATAATGATGATGAAAACGATGTAGATGATACAGAGCCCATACGATACCACTATGTCTGGATAAAAAATTTGTCGAGGCTGTTATCAACCCAACTTTCTACGCACCACAGCACAAAATATTTTTGCGACCGTTGTTTGCATTACTTCCATTCTGCAGCTAAGCTGAATGCACATGGAGTAGATTGTAGTAAGTTAAACAACTGCAGGGTTCGGATGCCGACTGAGGAGGAAAAGCTGCTTAGTTTTAAAAATTATAAAAATAAGATATCAGCCCCATTTGTTATATATGCTGATTTGGAATGTCTTTTGATGAAGCTAACACCTCCAATAGAATCAGATTCTAGAAAGAAAGCACCTTCTCAAATTGCATATCAGAAGCATATACCACATAGTGCAGGCTATTATGTTAAGTGTACATATGACCCCACGCTTTCTTTTTATAAAAGCTTTCGTGGTGCAGATTGTATTGAGTGGTTCACTAAAGAATTAGAACAATTCGCTGAGGATGTTGAACCGGTATTCCTTTGTCCTATGGATATGGATACACTAACCGATATACAGATTGAAAAATTTAATATGGCTACTTCATGTCATATATGTGAGAAGTCATTTACTACCGATGATAAAAAAGTGCGAGATCATTGCCATTTAACTGGTACTTATCGGGGTCCAGCACATGAGGGGTGTAATGTTAATTTTAAAGATACCCACACAATCCCGGTCATTTTTCATAATTTAAGTGGGTATGATTCTCACTTTATTATTAAAAATATTGCATCGGATTTAAAAGGCCGTGTTGATCTGCTGCCCATAAATAAAGAACGGTATATTTCATTCACAAAGCGTTTAGATGAATACTTCATTAAATTCCGATTTATAGATTCATTTCGATTTATGAATAAGAGCTTAAACGAATTAGCATCTGCTCTAAAGACGTTCCCAAACTTAAAATCAGGGTTTTTAGATAAATCTGAATCACAATTAAAGTTACTAACTCGTAAGGGTGTATTCCCTTACGATTATTGTGATGATGAAGAAAAATTTAAAGATACCTGGCTACCTGATATTTCACAATTTTACAACAAATTGAATGACTGTGATATCAAGGAAGAGGACTATGTACATGGTCATAAAGTCTGGTCAGAATTAAATATATCAAATTTGGGGGAATATTCCGACTTATATTTGAAGACCGATGTTCTTCTTTTAGCCGATGTTTTTGAGCAATTTCGATCAAGTTGTCATAAAACTTATGGCTTGGACCCCGCCCACAATTTCACACTACCTGGATATACTTGGGATGCTATGCTTAAGCATACTGATGTAACTCTTGAGCTATTAACAGATGTTGATATGCTCATGTTCGTGGTATTCGAGGTGGTCTTAGTCAATGTACCAAGAGGTATGCTAAGGCCAACAATAAATACTTACCTAAATATGATGCAAGTCAACCCTCCAAGTATTTGGCATACTTTGATATTAATAATCAGTATGGTTGGTCAATGTCCCAATATCTCCCCCACGGTGGTTTCAGTTGGGTAGAAGATCTTCAAAATTTCAAACTTGAGGATGTAGCTGATGATTCGGATATTGGTTACATCCTTGAAGTTGACTTGGAATATCCAAATATTCTGCACGATCATCATAAAGATCTGCCTTTTTGTCCTGACCATGCGTCACCACCAGGGTCAAAACAAAAGAAATTGTTAGCTAAAGTGGACAATAAAGAAAAATATATAATCCATTATCGAGCCTTAAAGCAAGCCTTAAAATATGGCCTAAAATTGAAAAAGATTCATAAAATTCTTGAGTTCAAACAATCTCCTTGGCTCAAATCCTATATCGACTTAAACACTTATCTCAGAACAGCAGCTGAAAATGATGTTGATAAAGATCTTTACAAACTCATGAATAATGCTGTCTATGGCAAAACAATGGAGAACATTCGAAAACACTCCATTGTTAAGCTTATAACAAGGTGGTTGGTCGATATGGAGCTGAAGCATATATAGCCAAGCCAGAGTTTAAGGGGAGGACTATATTCAGTGAAAGCCTATCTGCAATTGAGCTTAATAAAACAGAAATATTTTTCAATAAGCCTATTTATATAGGCATGACAATCCTTGACTTGTCCAAAACAACTATATACGATTTCCATTATGGTTATATGGTTCCCGAGTTTGGTCATGATTGTTCCGTCTGTTATACTGACACTGATTCCCTTATTTATGAGATAACTGGGCATGAGTTGTATGAATTTATAAAACGTGATTGTCATAAATATTTTGATAGATTGTCATAAATATTTTGATACAAGTGATTATTCTCAACCTAACATATGGGATATTCCCTCTGTGAATAAAAAAGTTCTGGGCGTTATGAAAGATGAGTATAAAGGTCGTGTGATGAGTGAATTCGTTGGCCTTCGATCAAAGATGTATGCAGTTAGGGTTGAGGGAAAAGACAAGGTTAAAAAATCTAAAGGTGTCAAGAAGGACATAGTCAAAAATAAAATAAAGTTTGATGACTATGTTCTTTGTTTGAATGACGGCTCCATAAAAACAATGGATCAAAATTTGATACAATCAAAAAGCATGAGGTGAGCACTATCACGCAAAAAAAAAATCGCTTTGAGTCCTCGCGATAATAAAAGATTTCTGTTGGCGGGTGGTTATGAAACGCTACCGTGTCGTCATTATAGTATTATGGATATGAATTAGTTATATTCATAAGTTATTTAGTAAGAAACTATATATAATATGATATATATTACATAAATTTTGTTTTTAAATATTCTATAAAATAATCTTAGTTAATTAAGAAAAAAAATAATGTTAAAAAATTGTATAACTCCTAAGAAAAATTTTGTAACGAAATATCAATAAGCTATTAAAAAAATACAAAGAAAGAAAACTTTACTTTTGTTCTTATTTAATATATGTAGGTCAAGGACTTGTAAAATTTCAAGTTCAGACACATACTGGATACAAGTTATGAATTAAAGGGTCTTTTGTTTGATTGTTTATTTAGACTGAAATTTAATACTCAATATAGTGAAGCTGCCGATATTATACATATATTTTAGCTTCAACAAAGCAAGAGGGAAAAATATGATCAATAAACAAATTGCAGCATACGACGTACACACACACTCACACACATATATATATACTTGCTTATTAAAACTTGGTTGACACATAAAATATGTGATCCACTAAGATATACTTATAAATAAAAAAAAAATGTTTATCACTTTCAATGTAAACAATCGAAGCAAGTGATTCAGTTCAGACCTTCTACAACATATGTACAAATATTCATATGTTTATATATATGTAAGTACAAGAAGAGAATGAAAAAAGGAACAATAATGAAAATAAATGCCCGTCTGCTGATCTTTAAAGTTTGCAGAATTTGTAACTTTAAAAATTTGAACATAAAGTTTCAATTTCAATTAAATACATATTCATACGCACAAACCAATACTTTGACTGCAACAGATAAAAAAAATGGATTTAAAATTTTGTAAAAAAAACAGCTAAATGTAGTGGTTCATAAAGTCTAATTAAAATTACAAGCCCAGCAATCCAAATCAACTCAAGATCGAAATCCTAAGCTAAGATATATGATATGTTATCTCAACAAAGTCTGAAAATCTGACTGTCGTTCCGTCGGTTAAACCAACAGTTGGTCTGCTAGTGAAATAATCAAAAAATTTCTGTTATCCTTAAATAAATGAATGCAACAGCAGCAACAACAACTGACTGTCAAGATATAATACAACATATATAGATACGAATGTAAGTATAAAGAAGAATATGAGAAAAAGTAAACAATAAAAACAACTGAAAGAACAAAAATTGACTACCCAGATGATGAGGAAGAAGCAGAATAGAAAAAAAGAACAATAACAACAGCAAGAAAAAAAAATGACCACCCGGAAGATGAGTAAGAAGTAGAATAGAAAAAAGGTAACAAAAATAACACCTACAACAACAACAATGATATCAAAACAATATGCTCCATTCACAATAAATCTTAAACAAAATATCCTACACCAATAGTAAACTTTATACTAAAACAGAAGTCTGGCAACACTGTTCTTACGGAGTTTTGAGGATTTTTAGGGTAAAATTTTGTATGGAGATTTTCATACAAAAAGTCACTTTTGTGGTCCAGAACGCCCATAGCTCTTCTACTCACCTGCATATGACGGAATTGGTGTTTCGCCAATCACCTGCTTTACTGGATGACGTTTATATTTGGCCTTCTTGCAAGTTGCACAATTACTGACTACTTCGTTAGCTAATTGTGTCATTTTCGGAAAAAAGTAATCATGTAAGATTTGTTTCACGTTCTCTTGTGCAGCTCTATGTGCCCGATTATGTTCTGTCATTACTATTTCTTTTTGATCATTTCTGTCGAAAATATCCTGTACATATTTCTTACTATGATAGAACTTTGTTGTTGGAAAACACTCGACTAATTTATGTTGTATGTTAGCTAACACTGGTAATTCACAATGAATTGCATTTACCACGTCTGGATTAACCACATCTTGTATTTTTTCCAACAAATTATCTACATCTGAAAATTGAATAATATGCCTGATTTTTTTTCCAAAAACTATGATATTACGCGTTGAAGAATATTCTGCTTCTTCTAGAACTATTTGGTTTTTATAACAATTTATGCTTTCTATAGTATAAGTTAGTGATTCCTCACTATGAACAGTGGCACAGTTTGAACTTTGTTGATCGTGCAAAGCATGAATATGTTGACGTGACAGTGCATCAGCCACATAATTTTCTTTGCCTGGCTTATAAAACAACTTAGCATTGTGATCATCAATAAAAGCCTTCCATCGCTTAATTTTAGCATTAGGGTTTCGATCTGAAACTGAAAACGTCAATGGCTGATGATCTGTATAAATATTGAGATTTCCAACACCGTAGAGATAATTACGAAGACTTTTTAAAGCCCAAACTATGGCCAGAAGCTCTCTTTCATTTGTTGCAAAGTGTAATTCATTATCTTTCAATGTTCTGGAAATCATAGTTATAGGTTTCCCATTCTGCGACAGAACTGCTCCAAGGCCATGTGACGAGGCGTCTGTCGTAAGATCAAAAGGTTTTTTGAAATCGGGGTATATTAGTATAACGTCCTCAGACATTAAAATTTCTTTAAGTTTAATAAAAGCTTGAAGTTCTTCTTGTTTTAAATCTATGTTTATTTTTTTTTGACTTGTTGGCACTTACTTTGCCATTTTCGCCTTTTAAAATATTAGTCAAGGGTCTTGCTATAGAAGCAAAGTCCTTTATAAAACACCTATAATAGCTAGCTAAACCTAAAAAGGATCTTACTCCAAACAATGTAGTAGGTATGGAGTAATTTTTAATAGCTTCTACTTTGCTTGGACATGTCTTAATACCACCAACTGACACTATAAAACCAAGATATTCTACACTTGTTTTGAAGAAACTAGATTTCTCTAATGAAACCCTCATATTGGCCTGATATAAACTCTTTAAAACCCAATCAATGTGTTTGATATGATCTTCTTTAGTCTCCGAATAAATAATGACGTCATCGACGCAAACATGACACGTCTTCCCAATTTGCTCCCGGAGAACATCATCGATCGCCCTTTGGAAAATGCTGGGGGCATTTTTTAGACCGAAAGGGAGTCTGCAAAACTCATATTTTCCGTTATTAACGGAAAATGCTGTCTTTTCTCTATCTCTTTCTGAGAGTTCAATCTGGTGAAATCCTGACTTTAAATCGAGGGTTGTGAAATAGTTAGCTTTACCCAAGTTTGATAAAATGGCCATAATATTCGGAATGGGATATTTGTCGTCAATAGTTTTTTGGTTAAGCTTACGAAAATCTATTTCTAGACGTTTTTTCTTGTTGCCTAACTCATCGTTTCCTTTTTTGTCAACAACCCAAACAGGGCTGTTGTAAGGCGACCTGGATGGTCTAATAATACCGTTTGCTAAAAGTTCTTTAATTTCAGCATTAACAAAATCGGCCACACCCATTGGGTATTGATATAATTTGGAATAAATGGGTTCATTGTGCTCCGTTCGAATCGTAGCCACAATGTTTGTATTGAAAGGTAGTGATTCGTTAGGATCAGCAAATGCCTTTTTTCTATCTTTCATTACTTTATGAAATTTTTCCTTAACTTCTGGAGGAACATGCTCATCATAGATTTTCATAAAATTTACGTCCTTGCATTTAAAAAATTTAAGTTTCTCTGTTCCCGAATCAAAATTTATTTCTGTGTTCTTTAAATCAATTTTCGCATTGATTTGATTTAATAAATCAAGGCCAATTATTCCATCAAAATCTGACAAAAAAGGAAGGATAAAAAAATTTGATGTTTTTCCAAATACATTTATAAAACATTTTTCTTTTATATAATTCTTTCCATGAATTGAAGAAACTAGGAAAGGGGTTTCAACCGGCATAATATGTTTCAGTTCTATTAATGGCTTAATGTAATTTTTTGAAGCCCCTGTATGTAATAGCTTTATAATATTCCCTGCTAAAGTTCTTTCTATATACGGTAGCAGGGAGCTACCTCTAAAAAATTATTGAAGTCGCAATTATTAGATTCTTCTTCCACATTTAATACTTCAGACTCTGCTAAATCGGAATATTCGCAAACAGTAGCATTTTCTTGCGAAACATGATTTACCCTTTGAAGTTTTGGACCTGTATTTCTATCAGATATTGCTTGTCTTTTATTTGCGGTGTATTGCTGTGCCTGATTGCCATTATTTTTGGATTGATAGTTTGTCGTTTGACGAAAATGAGAAGATGATGGGTCTACTTCCATCGCCTCAGGCTGGGTTTGCTTGTTATGAACACTGTTCTTATCTTGATTGGTCACAGTCTAATATGGGTTTTTTTTTGGGTAAGAGTTTCCTTGAATGTTTGTTCCATATGCCTGTTTTCGCTTGTCTTCGGTTTTATTAGCGAAGGCTGCCGCAAAAACATAACGTTCATGGTTAGCTTCAACTTCTTGAGCCAAAGCTAAAGCAGATGGCAAATCGGATGGACGGGATGAGAATATTATATCCGACAAAGGTCTTCTAAGACCAGAAATGAATACACGAAGAGCATCTGCTCTGTACTTTTCATTGAGTGATGACGCTTAAGAACTCTCATAGGTCATCAAAGTTTTATTTGTGAGCAAAGTCAGCTTGCGTTCGACCTCGTCATAAAATTGGAGAACAGTTTGATTACATTGTCTTAGCATACTAAGTTTCTGTTCAATTAAGTAAATAGGCCGTTTATCAGCATAAGTGAAATCTAACCTTGCTATAATTGCCTTAAAATTAACAAGCGTATCAAAAGATGCTAAGACAGCATCAGCTGGGCCTCTAATTTTATTTCTTATTATAGCTACCGCTTGATAGTGCTTAGAGCTACCATTGTATTTTTCATATACCTTATAGGCCGTATGTGCCGCCTGTCTCCAGGAGACATAGGTATTCTGTTGCCCATTGAATTCGGGTAAGGATTTTATAACGTCAAGTGGTTTATCACACTTAACTAAATCAGAAATTTCAACTTCCTCAAATTTTTCTACTGTTACATTAGTATTAGTGTTAGTAGCAATGTTTGAAAATCTTTGCGACAATTCGTTAATTTGTCTTTCGAATTCTCTTTTTTGTGCTTCAGTTGCAGCTCTAACTGCTTCTTCCACAAATACTTTCAGTTCATTATCATTCATTTCTTTATTATTTTCTTGTGTGTCACTATTTAGATTCAAATTTTGAAACAAATAGTCGAGTTCAAAATCACTCATTTACTACCTATCTGGCTTTTTTGAACAAATTTTTAATCAAAAAAATTGGTATATTAATTTTTTCACAAATATGTTATTTGAAAACAATTTTTTCAAAATCGCGGTTTATAGATCGTTTTGTTTTTGTTTTTTTTTTTTTAATTTGAAGTTAAATTTAAAAATAATGGGCTCTTCACTTACATTTTTTCATTTAAAAAAATAAGTCTTCAATTGCATAATATGCTGAACTTCTTTATAAGCAGGGTCTTAGCTTATGGGTTCTTCTGCTGATGCGGTTTCTTTTTCAAAATTTCAGGTTGTAGGTTTTCTGTTTTTCAATGTTGGGCGCCAATTTTAATTAAAATAATTTGCTATTTATTTTAATTCATATTTATTTCAAGTTTATATTTTGTGCGTTGTTGTTTCTATTAATATTTTTTCAAATCTGAAATTCTAAATTTCTAAAATAAAACATTTTTCAAAAACTAAAAGTATTTTCTCAAATATTATTTAAGCTCAAAGTAGAAGTAGAAATAGTAAAGAAGTAAAGTTGATTAAAGCGTTAACATCCTTAACTTATATAAAAGGTATCGTTTCCGCACCATCCATTTTTAAAAAAAATCGGTTTTTTCGTATTTAAGAAAAACACAAACAAAAACCGGAAACAGCAATAGTCATTCCAGATGTGGTTTTTGATGCCTAATCCAAACCCGTTCTTAGAATTGCTCTATTACGTCTGGACTTGATATCCTTACATTAAAGTTTAAATGACACCACTTTTTTCCTATTTTTGAAGGTATATAACAAGATCAGGTAATATTAAGCCGTAAAATCTGCTATGACAGCTAATAGCCCTAGCTTTTTTCTTGAAAATTCAACTAAACCGATAACGATATCTTTTTTTTTGTCGGAGATATCTTTACCTAAAAAGTTAAAAAAGTGCAAAAACACGATTTTTGGCTTTATTGGATGTTATATGCAGGACACACAAAATTTTTGTGTGAATTTCTATTACCAGAAGCATTTGGAACTTTTTTTTTGGCTTTTAATTGAGTTATCAAATGTTCATCTGCAAAGCAATGTTCACTTTAAAATCACACCATGGAACTCAAAGTGAAAAATCTCGGTTTTCGGCTATATTTGAGGTTGTATACAGTACGGACGAAATTCGTCTGCTCTTTTTTACTAACCGACACATCTTTATCTTCAAAATGAGCTATCAAATGGTCTCTTGTAATTGTTTTCTAAAAAGTTATGACTATTTTAAGACGACATGTTGCAGCAATATAAGGAATACTCGTACACTGTGAGTTTGCACTCCATATTGTAATTTTTAAATGGTCATAACTTTCAAAAATACATAGGAAAAAAGTGATGTCCTTTAAACTTTTATGTAAGGATATCTCAAAGTCCAGACGTAATAGAGCAATTCTAAGACGGATTTCGGATTAAGCATCAAAAATCACATCTGGAATTGCTGTTTCCGGTTTTTTTTTTTGTGTTTTTCTTACATACGAAAAAACCGATTTTTTTAAAAATGGATGGTGCGGAAACGATACCTTTTATATACATATATATTAGTGTGTATCGAAAAACGAACACCCAATTCCACACTCAAATTATGAAAGAAGAGAGATAAAAAATTCAGGGAATATAAATTTTTTTACTTTAAAATAAATTCCTAGCTGGCCAAATGGCCATTGTTTATAAAAACCGAGTGATTTTGTACTGGAGCCTATGTTACGGTAAATTTTTTTCCCAAAAACACCATTGATATCGATTCGTGGTCTAAAATAACTTATGTGTGCAAATTTTCAGAGAGATCGTATGACGTGCAGGAGCGTCAGCAGAGGAATAAGAAACGATTATCTTCAATGAAACGAATACTTTTTGTACTGGAGCCTGTCTAACGGCAGATTTTTTTCCAAAAAACACTACAGATCTCAGTTCGTAGTCGAAAACAACTTATGTATGCAATTTTTCAGAGAGATTGTATGACGTGCAGGAGTGTCAGCAAAGAAAAAAAAGCACTTATTTTCAATCAAACGTTTAATTTTTGTACTAGAGTCCATCTAACGATTCATTTTTTCAAAAAAAACTTGTGGTACTTGCTTGATTCGTCATACAAAATAAACTATGCACCCAAATTTTAAGATTGGTGGAACGACGTGTGGGAGTGTCAGCCAAGGATTAAAAAATGGTATACAGCCATTTCATGCCTATCGTAACAAGATCTGCCACACCCGTTCCGATATCGCTGAAATTTGGTACATGGTTTCGTTTCATGCTTAAACTTTGAAAAATGGCAAAAAAAAAAAATTTTGCGATTCTTTTTGTGGCTTGTGCAAAAAGTCGAAAAATAGGTAAAATGTAACAAACTCTCCTCAAATAATTACCAATAACTTGACCATTTCTTAACCAATTTTCATGTTTAGACCTGTTTTGGAAAGGCATTGAATCAGGCTATAAGCTGAAAATAAAATTTTTTGTAGTTGATAAAAAGTACTACATTTATTACTATTTTAGTACTAAACTACACAAAACGTGCCTGTGTACACTTTTGTTACCTTACAAAATATTTTTTTTGGAAAGAAAAAAAAAAAAATCTTTCAGTCAAAAAAGAGAGAAAATTGGTATGTCTCGAGGCTTAGAAGTTATGATTTTTTGAAAATTTAAAAAAAGGTCCGATCAGAAAATGGCCCATAGCTGGAACATTTCTTATCTCATTTTTATGTTTGGATCATTTTTAGAAAGGGATTGAATCATTCTATGCGCACAAGTAAAAGTGTTTTGTATTTGGTAAAAATTACTAAATTTACTACTATTTTAGTACTAAACTACTAAAAACGCTAGAGTACCTATTTTCGACCTTCCAAAATAATTTTTTAGAAAAGAAGACAAAATTACCTTTCAAATTAATCTAAAATTTGGATGGTACCATTAATGGTATAGGAGTAATGATTTTTTGAACATTTCAGTACATGCAACATTTCGTATAATGTAGTTTTTTTTGTAATTTACATCATTTTAAATTCCTCGAAAGATATTGAAAATGAAATACGCCGTGCTGCAACACGATTACCATGTACCAAATTTCAGCGAAATCGGAAGGAGTGTGGCAGATCTTGTTACGATAGGCAAGAAATCGCTGTATACCATTTTTTAATCCTTCGCTGACACTCCCACACGTCGTTCCACCTATCTTAAAATTTGGGTGCATTGTTTATTTTTTATGACGAATCAAGTACCACAAGTTTTTTTAAAAAAAATGAATCGTTAGGTGGACTCTAGTACAAAAATTAAACATTTGATTGAAAATAAGTGCTTTTTTTTCTTTGCTGACACTCCTGCACGTCATACAATCTCTCTGAAAAATTGCAAACATAAGTTGTTTTCGACTACAAACTGAGATTTGCAGTGTTTTTTGGAAAAAAATCTGCCGTTAGATAGGCTCTAGTACAAAATGTATTCGTTTCATTGAAGATAATCGTTTCTTATTCCTTTGCTGACGCTCCTGCACGTCATACGATCTCTCTGAAAATTTGCACACATAAGTTATTTTAGACCACAAATCGATATCTATGGTGTTTTTTGGAACAAAATTTACCGTTAGATAGGCTCCAGTGCAAAATCACTCGGTTTTTATAAACAATGGCCATTTGGCCAGCTAGGAATTTATTTTAAAGTCAAAAAATTTATATTTCCTGAGTTGTTTATCTTTCTTCTTTCATAATTTGAGTGTGGAATTGGGTTTTAAAACTCGCCCATATATTTCAATACACACTAATATATATATGTACGTACGTATTTATGCATGTATATTTGTAAACATATATATATTACACATATATACATATATAAATATATATATCCACGTACGGTGCTGTGCATAACATTTGCAACCAAAAACACTTGAAACTAAATCACCAGTTTTCGGCCACTTAAACAGATGCAAATAAAGTTTTTCGTATGAGGATTTATGTCATTTAAATTGTTGTTTATAAAACAAAAATAAAAAGTCCATACATCACTAATACAAAACTAAAACTTAAGTGCAATATAAAAATGTATCGGTATTGGCTGTGCAAAACATTTGCAACTATTAATCTAATTTAAGAATTAATAACTAAAACAATTAATATTTAATGGAATAACCCCTCTTTTTTACAACAGCAGTGCATCTTTTTGGCATGGATGCGATAAAACTATTTTCAAATAAGTGCGTAATGACCTGCTACCGTTTTTTAACTTCATTTAACAACTCATCCTGTTTTCTAAATTTTTGATTGCATAATAAGCAATGTATTTTCGTGACTTGACGATTTGATTGGGTTTAGATCTGGCGACTCCGCGGGGCATTGATGAACATCAATATTTTGTCAATTTATCCAATCTTTGACCACTTTCGACGTGTGCTTAGGGTTGTTATCATGCAGGAATATCCATTTTAGTGTCATTTTCCAAGTTGCATATGGCATCATAGTATTTTGTTGTATGCCTTTATAATCATTAGACTTCATTATGCCTTCAACACTTTGAATTGGACCGATCCCTTGCGCAGAGAACCATCCTCAGACCATGGTACTACAACCTCTATGCTAGACAGTTCCTCTTGTATATTTCGGGCTTAGCCTTTTTCTCCTTGGCCTTCTTATAAAACTGTTACCACTCGATCCGCATAAATTAAACTTGGACTCGTCAGGAAAGATGGTAAAAGTCTTGTGAGAAGACCAAGGAGAGAAAGGCTAAGCCCGAAATATACAAGAGGAACTATCTAGCATAGGGGTTGTAGCATCATGGTCTAAGGGTGGTTCTCTGCGCCAGGAATCGGTCCAATTCAAACTGTTGAAGGCATAATGAAGTCTAATGATTATAAAGGCAAACTACAAAATACTTTGATGGAAAACTTGGAAAATGACACTAAAAATGGATACTCATGCATGATAACAACCCTAAGCACACGTCGAAAGTGGTAAAAGATTGGATAAAAGCCCCGCGGAGTCGCCAGATCTAAACCCAATCAAAAATTTAGAAAACAGGATGAGTTGTTTAATGAAGTTAAAAAACGGTAGCAGGTCATTCCGCACTTATTTGAAAATAGTTTTATCGCATCCATGCCAAAAAGATGCACTGTTGTTATAAAAAACAGGGTTTATTCCATTAAATATTAATTGTTTTAGTTAATAATTTTTAATTTAGATTAATAGTTGCAAATGTTTTGTACAGCCAATACCGATACATTTTTATATTGCACTTAAGATTTAGTTTTGTGTTAGTGATGTATGGACTTTTTATTTTTGTTTTATAAACAACAATATAAATGACATAAAACCTCATACGAAGTACTTTATTTGCATCTGTTTAAGTGACCGAAAACTGGTGATTTAGTTTCAAGTGTTTTTGGTTGCAAATGTTATGCACAGCACTGTATATAAGTACATATATATGTGTACATAATATGTATATATACTCAAAAAATCGTTAAAAAAATGAAAATGTCGAAAAAAAAAACGGCTGGACGTCCGATTTTGCGGTTCGCGGATTTTGATACTAGAAGGGTCCCCCAACATTATCCTTGAAAAAAATCGCGGGTGATATTTCAAAAAATTAAAATTTTTTAATAACCACCGTGTATATATAAGTGAATGTTTGTGCCTTATAGACTCCCAAATGGCTGGACCGATCACCGTGAAAATCTATATATGGGGCATTGCTTACGTAACTGGATATCATTTGGCTTTTGCACCTCTGATTGTTTTGATATTTTCAGAAATATAAATTTTTTAAAAACTGAAAAAGCTGAAAAAACGACATTAATTAGTTTTTTGAAATGCTCGTTACTCCGCCAATAGTCCGCCGAATCATGTGATTGTTTTTTAAAAGTTTTAATTTTTTAAGAAAATTTTTACAAAAAATTAAAAAGTTTTTTAAATGATTTTTTTTATAAAATTTTTGTCAAAAATGTCGTGAATTTATTGCAACACAGTATATTCTCTAAGTGTACTTCTGTCATATTTTCTTATGTACTTGTTTAATATGTACTCTCATTTTATGTAAATATACTATATAATCTGAAGATTCTTTTAAGTTCTCTTACTACTCAATAAACTTTTTTGAAGTTAACGTCGCACTATGTTTTTTTTTTGGACTAAAAAGTGCACACAAAAATAATTCACTACAAGGACCCTGTTTTTAAAAAAAATCAAATGCGAAATTAAAGGTTACACATTGAGCTATTTGAAAAGATGCCCGCTTTTTCTAGCATTTGATCCACAAATTAGGGACAGAGGTCGAAATCTCATAAATTTTTAAAAAAACGGTTTTTCTGTTTAAAAATGTTATTCGCATTAAACGCAGGAGTGATATATGAATAAATTTATGTGCATTCAATCAAATCAATTAAGATGAAATCAACTCAAAGTGAAAATGGGCAGTGCCAAACAAATTCGGCATATTCGTCATATCTCCGAAACTATTGGAAGCAGATAGATAAGATTCGGCATATTTGTAACAGCCACAGAGTGAAATAATATCCACAAGAAAAGTGGGCGGTGCCACGCCCTACAAATATAAAACTTATCATATCTCCGAAACTATTTGAGCTACAGCAATGAATTTAGGTATATATATAAAAAGTAGTGAGTCAAATAACATTTGCTGAAATAAAGGGCGGTACCACACCCAACAATGAACATATCCTTATTAATTGAATTTCTGTTCTACAGGAAACAAGTTCATTCATGTAGCTCTGCCTGTGGGCGTGGCTCCACATATTTCTTCAGCAGACATTATTTGCCTTGACGACTTTTGTATATAAACCGAATTTCATCCACATGGGTCAAATAGTTTCGAAGATATGGTGTGTTTTATATTTTTGGGGCGTGGCATCGCCCACTTTTCTAATGAATATTATTTCTCTCTGTGCCTATTACAAACATACGGAGTCTTATCTAACTGCGTCTAATACTTTCGGAGATATCAGGAATTTGTTTTTGGGGCGTGGCACCGCCCATTTTTATAATGAATTAATTTTTTCTTGCTTGATTTCATTTGATGCATATAAATTTATTCATATATCACTCCTGCGTTTAATGCGACTAACATTTTTAAACAGAAAAACCGTTTTTTTCAAAATTTATGAGATTTCGACCTCTGTCCCTAATTTGTGGATCAAACGCTAGAAAAAGCGGGCATCTTTTCAGATAGCTCAATGTATAACCTTTAATTTTGCATTTGATTTTTTTTAAAAAAAAGGGTCCTTGTAGTCAATTATTTATGTGTGCACTTTTTAGTCCAAAAAAAACCATAGTGCGTCGTGTTTTTAACACTGCTAACGAGTTCATAAATATAAAATTAAAATAAAATTAAAGATTATTGTTCTTGAAACATCCTATTTTTCATATTTTGTACTGAGGTTCTAGTTTCGCTATAACTTCTTCAATTTCAACAACTTGAGGAAACTTTGTAGAGATGAAATTTATGATTCTGTACGGACTTTGTGATGTGTTCTTGGCACCTTAGGGTGGTAGAAACTGAAATAATAAATACAACTATTGTCTCAGGAAAAATTTAAATGGGTACCACGGACAGTGATCAGCAAGCTTTTTAAATGGGTACCACGGACAGTTATCAGCAAGCTTTTGATAAAAAGGATGAGAAGGCATTAGCAACCATTTTACTTTGTCGTCGCAACTTAACTTCATCAAGAACTGTAAAACTTCGAAGGAGGCTTGGATAAACTTGTGTACCATACACCAGCCAAAAGGTTCAGCTCGGAAAGTATCATTATTCAAAATCTTAATGCATCTTAAAATGCCTGAAAATGGCAGTATGTCTGCTCATATGAATTCATTTTCAGATATAGTAGAAAAAATTTCAGAAACTGAAACGATTATGCCTGAAGCAGTGCTATCCATAACACGCCTGTCCTGTGGGTGATTTGAATAAAATTTTCAAGTACCCCATTTTTTTCACGGAATTCTGTTAAATATCGTATTTCAAAGTTGCGAAGATAAATTTTTTCAACTATTTCGCTTACGGCTGCTATTACGAAAAAATAGTGTTCGACAGTTATTTACTGAGTCAGCAGTTGTTTAGCTTCAATAATTTACTACGAAAAAGCGTCACTAATTCTTTTTCTATTACTCATGTTTTAGGAAGTATGCCAATTTAAAAAGTTTTACATCTTCGCGATATTTTCGGAGATATTTTTCACAAACCGTTCAAATTTTTAAAAACTAGTTTTCTAAAAAAAAAAAAAAGGGAGTTGCAGTTGCTACAACAACAACAACAGAGAGTACAGCAGAAATGGTAAATTTTATAACTGCGGACGTCGCACAGTGATGCGATTAGTACATGCTAGACGGAAAAAACTATTTTTTTGCAGTTTTTTATGTTTTAGCTATGGGAAAGTACAAAAAAAAATATTTCAAAAATTTTGAACAAGTGGGTGTGGCACCTCCCATACAACTTATTTACATTTTGCGCTATATCTTAAAAACGAAACGCGCTATGGTTACAAAATTTTAAGTGTATAGGTTTTACGTAGTTTCTTAAATTTATAAAAAATTAGAGCACGGTTGGACAAGTGGGCGTGGTACCTCCCATACAACTTCAATATATTTTGGGCTATACCTTAAGAACGGAATAAGTTACGGTTACAAAATTTGCAGTGTATGGGTCTTATGTAGTTTCTGAAATCTATAACAAATTTGAGTACTATTGGACAAGTGGGCGTGGTACCTCCCATACAACTACAATATATTTTGGGCTGCATCTTAAGAACAGAATAAGTTACGGTTACAAAATTTGCAGTGTATGGGTTTGATGTAGTTTCTGAAATCTATAAAAAATTTGAGTACTATTGGACAAGTGGGCGTTGTACCTCCCATACAACTACAATATATTTTGGGCTATATCTTAAGAACGGAATAAGTTACGGTTACAAAATTTGCAGTGTATGGGTCTTATGTAGTTTCTGAAATCTATAAAAAATTTGAGTACTATTGGACAAGTCGGCGTTGTACCTCCCATACAACTGAAATAAATCTTGCATCATAACTAACGAAAAAATTTGCAATAACGAAATTTAAAGTAGACGTGTAATATTTGATTTCTAAGGCACTAATAGTTTATTTTTTCATATTTTTTACAACATAAGCTGGACAACATTTAGCTTGAATACGATGATAAAGAATTGCTATCGGGATCGGACCACTCTTCGCTACTTGAAGCATTATTCGAGCGCACTCCTCTTATTTCCGATAGATCAGCAACAACAAGAAAAACTAATATGTACGGATGCAATTTGCGGACATTTGTACGGGGCTGCTCTCGGTAGGAATCAACCAAAGGATCCGAACTGATAAGAAGCATATTCATTAAATCCGTATTTGTATTTACCCTTGAGCTTTTACGTTTGTTTGTCAAACGAAAACGCCTACAGTCTTTGTTGCGAGCCTCTTGTGCCTCTTCAGATAATTGCCCTATTCCAACGATGCATTGTTGTATTATGTCTTTAGCATGGCAGAGAATTTTATGAACTGTTGCCGGCATAAAATACCAGCTATAAAGTTGTAAATATAATGCCTTAGTTTCATTTATATAAATTTCGAAGGCAGAAATATCTATATTATAACCGGAAGAGATAAAGCTTAGAATTATATAAAATTTTTTTATAAGCTTCTCGTCTACTCCAGTTATCGCAGAGCTTTGTTCATATTTTTTAAAAAATCGTCAGGAAGTGTTTCCATCGTTTGAGGAGCCATAACCTGGCTTGGGTTTATCTATAACCCCATTTCTTTTTTAAATCGAAGTTGAATTTGTTTTTTTCTAGTTTCCACGGATAATTTATCTTTGCTATCACGAATTGACCATTTTTTAAAATCCATCCTGTACCCAATATGCAATATACAATCAAGCGTTTTGATCCAGTCATGAAGGGATGATAAACCATAACAATAAAATTCTGGTCGAGGTTCTTTAACATTTTGTATAGAATTCATCTCACTTGGCTTGGCACCACATATATAACACGACTGTGTTGACTTATGAGACGAAAGATGATTTGCTATCTTACCGTCTACCATTGTGCAAAAGAATAATAACACAGGTTTACAAAAAAAAAAAATGTGATGGCATTTTGACCAGACTATGTGTTTCCTAGGGACTTTGACGTCCTGAATCCGAATCCGGGGTCCGTTTTTTTCCAGAACGTATGAGAAAAAAGATTTCAAGGTCATATGGAGGCCAAAATGGGGTTCATGTGTCGTTTAGTGATAAATTCGCTAAAATTCTGAAACTAATTTTATATCATTGAACTCTAAGGTCTTAAAAGAATATGTGATCAAAAAGGGTATCTCGGATCTAGTTTCGGAGACATATCCATCGGAAGATCCGGATATATCTTCTATGAAAACCGCTATAAGTTGGGAACCCCTGGATGGATTTAAATAATATTGGTGTCATATGAAAGGTATTTTGACAACCTATTGGATTGGATTCATAGTTTTGGAGATATGATCTTTTTTGAAATTTTGATAAATTTTTCAATTACAACAACAAATACATCAACAACACCAACAACAATAACTACAATAACAACAAAATACCTTTCATATGACACCTATATTTTTCAAATCCATCCAGTGGCTCCCAACTTATAGCGATTTTCATAGAAGATATATCCGGATCATCCGATGGCTATGTCTCCGAAACTAGGTCCGAGAGACCCTTTTTGATCACATATTCTTTTTAAAGACTAAGAATTCAATGATATAAAATTAGTTTCAGAATTTAAGCGAATTTATCACTAAACGACACATGACCATTTTGACCTCCATATGACCTTGAAATCTTTTTTCTCAGACGTTCTGGAAAAAAACGGATTCGGATTCAGGACGTCAAAGTCCTTAAGAAACACATAGTCTGGTCAAAACGCCATGACATTTTTATTTTTTGTAAACCTGTGTAGTTATTGCTTTTCTCGGGCTATCTACGTTTATTTTTTCTAACTTTTATTTCTATAATTGAATTTTTTTTACTGTGTATTAACATAACGTGTTGTGTTTTTAAATATGTTACCCGGATTACAGCTCAAAGTAATGAAATTACTCAAAAACGGAACTTGGATTTGAAATTTATATTAATAGCATTTTTAGGACAATCAAAAAAATTTAAAAAAAATACAATGCCAAATTTGCGCACTTAGGCACTCCTAGTGCTTAGAGTAGACATAATACTCAGTTGAAAAAAAAAGTTTTGTGAAAATATCAAGTGACCATTTTTTTTTTATTTACCAAAATATTTAACCAAATTTTTCGTTTTTGAGAGTAATTTACACTTCACTAAAATAGGTTTTTTTTTTTATTTCGTGTATTTATTTATTTTTTTTTCTCAGTGTAAAAATATTGTGTGTTATATTACAAATATTCAACTCCCATAAAAAGTCTCATCGACTTAAAATTATATATATTTCAGACAATACGGTCAGAGCCTAATTTATACAGTAATATTTAGTACCATCATATAGATTAAGAAAAAAAGTCAAAGGTAAATTTGCGCACTTAAGCATTCCCAGGGCTTAAAGTAGACATAACACTGATTAAATAAAAAAAGTTTGGCAGAAATATGGAGTGACCATTTTTTTTTTTTTTTTCCAAAATGTTTTGCAGAATTTGGCGTTTTTACACATTTATCTCCCTAAATTCTATTCTATAGCACCAACATTTTAAAAGATTTGGTTTTGAATTTATAATGTTTCCATAAAACATATCTTGGCCGTAATGTGTGCCGATTTTCAACTCTTTTCGATATTGGGAAGTATTAAAAAAAAAATGTGAAAATAGCAACTAATTTCATGGACACAAATTTGTAAAACATAATTTTTTAGGCCGACTTTGACGATTTTTGGTATTTTATGTATAAAGCGGAGGTAAGTAAAAAATTACTTATGTGTTAATTATATATTTTCTTATATTATTTCATATTCGGAATGTAAAAATTCGATTTCGAGTTTTTTCCGTCTAGCTTGTACTAATCGCATCACTGTGCAGCGCCTTAATACGAATTTGGTACAAAGCAATTTTGCACGCAAGGTTGCGCTAGCTTTGAATTACAGGTACTGCAGCAAATACAGAAACAAACAGTTAAACGATAATGTAAATGAAACATTTTTGAAAAAAATTATTAAAAATTTCGAAAAAAAAACTTTAAATAAGAGATTCTAATACTTATTATTGTGTGACTCACCATTTCATCAAAAAGCTTCCTCAATAAAAAGTAATTGAAACCACACGGATTGCGGAACAGGCCTGATTATCTTTTAACTGATATACATTAAAATTCCACTCTATAATTCAAAGATTTTTCGAAAATTTATAATAATTTTTTTCAAAAATGTTCCACTTACATAATAATGAAGTTTGATTTTTTAAATTTTTTTACCTGACGTGCGCATTTCCGCACGTGATCGTCGAACACATTTGAAGTAAAAAAAAATAAAAAGGATTTTTATTTTGACAATAGCCCTTCAACTTCAAGCAAGAATAATTCGAAATCCTGCAGGCATAATGAAATGCTGATGAAGACGGATTCAGCGTCGAAAAGTACATAATAGCCTGTTTCCACCGAAGACTTAGCTCTGCTTAGATTAGTAAATCATATTATTAAATCCCGCCCATTTCCACCGACCAAAATAGATTTATTTGTGTCAGTAAATGTCAGAAGCAGTAAAATTAAACTTGTACTTCACTTTCCATTTGCTTTGTGTTCATGCCAATTGTCAAAGTTCCAGGGGTGTCACTAGGTCAAAAACTGCCATAATCGGTAGTCTTGCTGAGATCAAGGCACAGATTTGACTTTAAATCTCAGATTTGACTTTAAATCTCAGATTTGACTTTAAATCTCAGATTTGACTTTAAATCTCAGATTTAACTCAAATCTCAAATAGAAAGTCTTTTACTGGACATGCGATTTTTGCAGCTGGATGCGTATTTTCTTGGCAATCGCAGAAGCAAAATGTTGTCGCCTTGAGCAGCACCGAGGCTGAGTATGTTGGTTTGGAACAGTGTTGCCAAAAAGTGGTAAATTTACCTAAAACGGGTAATTTTCAGCTCCCAAGGTAAAAGAGGTAAGAAAAAACGAATAGTGGTAAATTTTTTCACGCGGATTTCATTTTTATAACTTTGTTCAATACCTTAAACAAAAGACCTGTAAACAAACAAGATAATGCAACACTGATAAAAATCGATAAAAGCGTGTACTAATCAACGACGGCCCTTCTCTCATCCATCAAAAATTTTCTTTTCCAATCTGAAAGTGCAAAAAATAGGCTACGATATCTCAAAATCAGACAAGCGAGCGCAATTTTGGTGCCGGATTCGGGTTCAGCATAAAAAAATACATTTAAAATTACTATTTTTGTTTTTGTTTGTTGGTTTTAGCTTTTTTGGTTTGGTTTTGGTTTTTGGTTTGGGAAATTTCATTTAAACTGGGATTTCTCCCAGATACCTATTCAGAAGAAAATACGCGGGTGGTATCTATTACAAATTAAATCGGTTCCACCTAGCCGTGTATGTTTGCTTTAATGACCAGGAAAAGAAAAAAGTTTCTTCGATGCCAATAGATCATAGGCGCCCACGCGTGCCATCGCAAAGTGCCATTAATTCAAAATCACTTGATCTCAAGTGCCACACCAAAATTTAATTATTGAAAATGAAAACCGCACACACAAGTAACGGTAAATAGGAAATTTTGAAAAATTGCGAGCGGCCACCAGCAACAACAAATGCGTTACGTTTGATGTATCGAAATGTATTCGGAAATTCAACGTCTTTAAAATTTTAACGACGAGATAAAATTTCCAAACCTTTGCAAGTTAGCGTTTCACACTATAATATTGCCCCATTCCAATGCAGAAGCTGAGCGTATATATTCTTTAGTTTCTGATGACAAAAATAAAAAAATAAATAAAATGGGAAAAGATTTACTTAATGCTATATGTATTTCACGCTCGTATTAATTTGTTTTTAAAAATATATTTTAATATACATTTAAATGAATTAAAATAAAAAATCAATACAGTAAATGTTTTGTTCCTTTTTTAATGTTCTAAATGTGATTTTTATTTTTGTATAAAAATACAATGAATTGAATTGAGGTATTTTTTAAATCATTTTACTGGCAACACTGGTTTGGAAGGAAGCTGAATATTTACGAAAATTGTTATTCGAATTAGGTTGACTAATAATCACTATGGACCTTTTTGGTCTATGTGTGGCTAACTTGCCGCCACTTAAACCTAGGTTGACTACGATTAGGAGATGACTACGCCGATGTGTAAACATAATGATAATCATAGTGCTCAGCAACATGTTCGTAATCCGACATATCACGCAAGGAGTAAACACATCGACGTACGATATCATCATATACGCGAAATGTATAATGAAAATAAGATTGTCTTGAATTACGTAAATATTAATCATAAGATAGCGGATTTGTTAACTAAAAATTTGCAAAAAATCAAACAAAAATCAACATGAAAAATTGGTTAAGAAAATGGGAATTTGTTAAATTTTTTGTTAATTTAAATTTAATAATTAATTTTTGTAAGCCAAAAATATGAAATTTTTTTTATGTTGAATCTTAATTTATAATTTAATTCGATAATAATTTTTTTAAGTCAAAATATGAAATTAGTTTAGTACTGAATTTTTAAATTTTTAAAGAAGAATATTTGCGTTGAAGAGGATTGTTAAAAATGTCGTGAATTAATTGCAACACAATATATTCCCTAAGTGTACTTCTGTCATATTTTGCGAACATGTTTATATACTTGTTTAATAGGTACTCTCGTTTTTTTTTTTAAATTTCTTCAAAAACTTTAATGAATTTAAAAAATTTTAAGACTATTTTTAGAACCCTCTACCGGCAAAGAAGAATATTTTAAAAAATTAAAAAAAAATAGGTCCCATCGTTTGCCCATTTTTCAAATAGTCTTAAAATTTGTCGAATTCATTAAAGTTTATTAAGAAATTTTTTTAAAAAATCGAAGAGCATAATTGTTGATAAAAATAGCAATTTAATTTTAAATTAAATATCAAAATTATTTAAAAAAATTTTTTTTTGTTTTTATAAAAATTGCTTTGAAAAAACAAAACTTAAAAAAAAAAAAAATTATGATTTGGTTGACTATTGACGGAGTTCAAAAAAACTACTGAATGTTGTTTTTGCAGCTTTTTTAGTTTTTTGGAAATTTATATCTCTGAAACGGCTCGATGAAACAAAATTAAAAAAATCGTAGATGCTAACCTTAACTAGTACTATAAGGCAAAAATTTTCGAAAAAATCGGAGATGCGAAACGAAATGCTATCTGGTTACGTATATAATGCCCCATATTTAAATATATTATCATTAATATATACTTTTAAAATTTACATTGTTACATTGATTATTCTTTTAAATTTTAATATAGCCGAAGGGTACTTAGGCCAGTGTATTATGTATGTGTCTGTGTATGCTTTTTTACGAAAACGAATAGTAACTTACCGAATGACAGAAGCCCACCATTAAGCATACTAAGCTTAATAGTATTGGGAATCGATACGACCTTAGGTGAACTAGAAATATTATTTTTTTTTGTTTCTTCGATGTCCTTATATCTCGAAGATGATCTGAAAAAATAAATAACACTAAATATAGTAGCAGTAGCATTATGTATATAATTTATTTTCCACTAACTACAATATAGCCTAAAAAACTTTGAAAACACAAATCTATACTTCTATACTATTTTAATAAAACTGCATATAAGCATGAAAACTCTTTATAACATTTTAGGGCAAGATATACTGAACTAATAAAAAAACAGTTTGACAGCTGGCAGTTTAGGGTTAGTAAAAATGGAGCATATCAAGGAAAACAACGCATTGCCATTGGATAGATATGATTTTCTCTACACCAATTTCGATAGTGCTTTACTTTATGGAAGGTGCAGACTCTTGTTGAAAACAAAAATCCTCATCGTTGTATTTAATATTTTGGCGTCGGGATTCTTCCTCATCTTCTGATGGTCTTGTAAAACGTATTCAAAGTAGTAGTTGGCATCAATTTTGATACCTTGACCGATGAAAAGTCACGGTTGATAGTTGATAGTATGATCCCCAAAACATTTTGTTTTTTTTTTATATCGAGCTAATTTATCTTTTGGAGCATCTCAAGAGTTCCTGCATACACACGGTTGTTATGCCGATTGTGGCAGGAAGAACATTTTTCATCCGAAAAGGCTATCCAGCTTTCCAGGCAAGTAAGTATGTAGTTATTTCATTTTTGGAACACATAATTGCTTTTGCTTATCTGTTAACTTAAGAATGCTGTGCTTTTTATAGACTGCGAGTCGTAAGTTATTATTGCGTAAAGGACTTGGATATTTTTATATCCTTTGCTACAGAACGGGCTGATTGGGCAGGATTTCATTGAAATCGTTCTTTTTTCGTTTTATTAAGTCATTTTTTGATTGCATCCGGTTTTTTTTTGTGATTTTAATGAATTAATGATGCTTATAAACAATTTCTATTTTTACTTTTTTTTCTTTTAAATAAATCTAGGTGCCGTGACATAGTCCCCACGGACATAATCCCCACTCACGAAATGGGGAAAATGTCCGCAAATAATTCTGACATAGTCCCCATTTCTAAAATGGGGATTATGTCCGCAAGTTTTTCGTAATCCCCAGGAAAAAACGGACATAATCCCCATAACGATATTTTAGTCCAAGAGCCAGCGCTTAAAAACAACTTTGCGTTTCTAAAAGCTGATTTTGTTACAGTTGGTTATAGTAATTGTGTACATCAATAATCTGTCAGTCAGTCAAGCGAACTGTAGAACAGGCGGCTGCTATATGGCCTCAAACATGTAAAATTTCGATTTTGTCGGTCAGTCAGTTAAATGTTAGAACGGGGCTAGTCAGCCAGCCCCAATATATGTGCAATAAATGAATCAAGTCAAAATGGTTTCTAAAAGCTGAACATTTTTTTAGGGGTACTTAATTGTATATTAACCGCAAATAAAGCAGTCAGTCAACTATATTGTAGAACAATCTCCGTCAGCAAGCTCAACAAAAAAAAAAAAAAAAAACAAATAAAAAATGGTTTCTAAAAGCTGAAAATTTTTTTAGGGGTACTTAATTGTATATTAACCACAAATAAAGCAGTCAAGTCAGTCAACTATATTGTAGAAAAATCTCCGTCAGCAAGCTCAACAAAAAAAAAAAAATATATTCAAAATGCTATATTAAGAGCATGATTTGCAATAACGCAAACAAAATACACATAAATACTATGAATGGTAAGTTTAAGCTCTGAGTAAAAACTAGGTGAATTCGGACTATAGGGCGTGACACCTCCCATATAAGCAAAAAGTTTCCAAATGCAAAATTTAAAGCGTTATTTGAGATAATCCAACCAAATTTCACTAAAACAATAAGAACAGTAAGTGCAAGCTCTGCCAAAAAACTTGGTGAATTCGGAAAAGAGGGTGTGGCACCTCCCATACAAGCAAAAGTTTCAAAATGCTATAATAAAAACGTAATTTGAGATAATCCAACCGAATTTCACTAAAACACTAAGAACAGTAAGAGCAAGCTCTGACAAAAAACTTGGCGAATTCGGTCCATAGGGCAAGGCACCTCCCATAAAAGCAAAAGCTTTAAAACGCTATACTGAAAACGCTTTTTGAGATAATCTAACTAAATTTCACTCAGACGCTAAGAATCGTTAATGCAAGCTCTGAGTTAAAGCTGAGTTAACTCATATAAGAGGGCATGGCACCTCCCGTATAAGCAAAATTTTCGAAATACTGCAGTGTAGAGTATTTAACGTTTGGCCAGGCCAAAGATAACACCCTTACTAGTTCAATCTAAGTTTGAGTTGACCTTTTGACAAGTTAACAATATAAAATTTACAGTTATTGACAAGGGTTGTCATGCGATTAAAAGGAGCAGAGAACATATAATTAGTTCTACTAACCGGTTGATAAAATAATTGTGGAGAGTTACGATCGCTTCTCCAAGGCCCAGTGACAAGTTGGTGGAAATATAGAATTTCTGCATCATCTCTGCGTTTTCTTAGAGACTGTAATTTAAGTAACTTCAAACGATCCTCATAAGGAGGAAGGTTTGAAGTAGTGATGAGCAAACCAAGACCAAGACCAAGACAATAGCAGTCCTGGTCTTGGTCTTGTTCTTGCACATTGAGTCTTGGTCTTGGTTCTGATATTGAGTCTTGGTCTTGATCTTGCTCATTAAGTCTTGGTCTTGAAAAAATTTCTAGAGGTATTGAGTATTCAAAGTTTCAAAACCATATTTTTCCAAAGCAGTTGGTTTTTTAAGATGCCAAAATTCAAATTGAGAGATGATTTTATCTTCGAAACGGGCGTGAAACACCTTTTAACTATAAATTACCAAGACTGAAAAGCAGTCTTGGTCTTGACGATTATCGTGTGCAAGACCATAGCAGTCTTGGTCTTGCAAAAATATCAGAGTCTTGGTCTTGGTCTTGGTCTCGCAAAATTACCAAGACCAAGAACAAGACGCAAGACCAAGACTAATTTTGCTCATCACTAGTTTGAAGAATCAACACAACTTAGGCCATTCAGAGCAAATCGAATAAAATTCTTTGGATTCTTTCGATTCTATCAATATGACCAAACTTGACTAGCCTACACCAAGTGCGGGCGCACGAACGTATTATATAAAGTTACCGTTATTAATGAATTATTAAATCTCTTAATAAAACCAAGCACAGAAGCAGTTTTCTTACATACTTGATTAATGTGTTCATTAAATGATATTTTATCATCAAAATGAACACCTTAATCTTTAACAAAATCGACACGAAAAATTTATTTTTAAAGCACCAAATTTCAAAGGATTTCAGTCAGACTGAAGCAAATGAGTTTCGTTTTTCTCCTTAACGGACCTGAAAATTTTCAAATCATCCGCATAAACTAGAAGATAAGAGTTTTTGATGATATAGGTTACATCATTTATAGCAGTAAAGTAAAGGTCCTAGGTGACTATCTTGTGGGACAGCAGAAGTCGCCGTAAATGGAGAAGATAAGTTTTTGCGAAATCTTACTTGATAAGAACGTTCTGATAAATAAGATTCAATCCAGTCGATAAAGGTGGAAGGAAACTTTTGTAGCTTAAAAATAATTAAACTATGTGGTAACTTATCAAATGCTTTACTGAAATCTGTGTAGATACAGTCAACTTGGCAGCCAGAGTCAAGTGAACTCAAGGCAAAAGAAAAAAAATCAAGAAGGTTCGAGACTGTAGATCGACCATTGACAAATCCAAGCTGACGTGTTGAAATTATTTCACTGCAATAGACTTTGACTTGATCATAAATGATCTTTTCAAATAGTTTAGGAATTGTTGATAACTTAGCTGGGTCTGTAATTAGATACATCACTTTTTTATCCTTTTTTAAATCTAGGACTTATAAAAGACTCTTTTCATTTTTTAGGAAAATAGCAATCAGTTAAAGATTTATTAAAAAGGAAACTAAGCAATTGGCTCAGAAATGAGCTTCAATTAACAAGTACTGTAGCAGGTATGCCATCAGAACCGGAACACGAACTATCTTCAACAGATACAATATATTTCACCACAAGCTCTGGTGAAGTTGAAAACTCATTGATTGAAACTGTTGGATCATTATCCATGAAATCGAAATAATTTTCATCTGAAGAAAATAGATCTGTTGAAAATGATTTTTAAACAAGTTGGCAAATAACTCGGCAATAATTTTAGGGTTATTTGTATACCCTTCCGATGCTTTGAATTCAGACGGAAACCCGTCCGATTTTTTTTTTTTTTTTTTTTGAGTTTATGAAACCCCAGAAGTTCCTGGGGTCATGTAATATATTCAACTTCATTTTATTCATATAATCAGAATAGACTGAAGCTGATTTAAATTTAATTTCCTGAAACAAATGATCGTATGTTTCAAGGTCATTTTGACTACTGACGTGTTTTTTCCATGCTCTATTACGACAATTACATAAATTTGTCAACTCTTTCGAGTACCATGAGTATGACGAATTATCAAGTTTTTTTTATAATACGTGGTACTGACAATGATATTGCTGAAGTTAGTTCACTATAAAAAATATTTATATAAGCATCTAGAGAATTGTCATTAAAAAAATTCAGCATATTGCTGAGCTTGTTTTCTAAAATAGAGTTTAACTTCACAAAGTCAGCTTTTTTAAAATTATATTCATAAATTTTAATTGGTGAAGTTGAGTCATGAAAGTTTTGTTGTCAATTTGAAATAAAATACTTAAACGAGGATGATAGGCATCCGCCACAGATAGAGCATGGAGAGCATTGTTAACTACAATATTGTTAGTATCAGTAGCCAAAACCAAGTCAAGTTGTCGCTCTTGACAGTTTGTTATACAACTATGGGGTCTATAACTTAATTCGTGCTGTTTGCTAAGAGATGGCGTTACTTGATTATTATTCCATCGTTCCAATATTCCGAACATGCGTTGGAAAGCTACTGTCATTGTGCGTCTTTTTCAGTATATGCCATTCATTTGAAGCGTAAGCAAATATGTCGCACTTTGTGTCTGAAAAAGTGTTTTTGCGGAGAGTTCTTCTTCATTACTTTAATATGAAGAAAACTGCTGCCGAAAGTCATTTTTGCATCGGATCGTGACTGGGGATGAAAAATGGATCCATTACGACAACCCGAAACGCAAACATTCATATGTGTAGCCCGGACAACCAGGACCTTCCCAGCCAAACACAAATATCCATGGTGCCAAGGTAATGTTCTGTAATGCTCACAGGTGACCTCTATCGAACCCAATTGATCCGTTTAAATAAAGCCATAGCCGAGAAACGACCGGAATATGCAATCAGACACGAAGTCATAATTTTTCAACATGACAACGCTCTGCCACATGTTGGAAGACCGGTTAAAAACTATTTGGAAAATATTTGATGGAAAATTTTGGCTTACCCGCCTTATAGCCCGGACCTTGCCCCGTCCGACTATCATTTATTTCGGTCTATGCAAAACGCTCTCACCGGGATACGCTTCACTTCAGAACAGGGTATCAGAAGATGGCTTGATTCATTTTTGGCCTCAAAACCGGAGCAGTTTTTTTGACGCGGAATCCATATGTTACCAGAATGATGGGAAAAAGTAGTGGCTAATGATGGACAATACTTTGAATAATACTATTGTACATGTTTTTCTTAAATAAAAGTTCAAATTTTGAAAAAAAAAAAAACGAATTAAGTTATAGACCCAATAACTTGTTGTAAATTGGTTAAAATTTCATCAACAAATATATCACACCACTCTCCACGTGTTTTAAATAAAAAGTGCTTGCACCCAAAATGTATTTTCAGGGAAATGTGTAGAATGACTCTAGGATGAAACATATTTAAAAGTGAACGGCACTTTTTCAAACAAGTGCCGAAAAACCCATTTTTTAGCACGGGGCTCTGTACTAAAACCAATAAAAAAAGTTTGACTAAAACGGATACAAAAAAAGAGTATGCAGAAGGTTTTCTGCTTGTCCGTAAATTAAAAAACCGTAAACTGTAAAACGCTATCAAATATCGTTTACGAGATATTGTGTTTTTACTTAATTTTTTGTGTTTCTATTTAAAAATTAAATTTTTGCGTACAAAAACAAATAATGATCAATATATAGAAACCAAAATAGTCAGCTTTAATGTATTTTTTGATGTTAAATCCGAATCCGCTCTTGAAATTGCTCTACCACTTCTGGATTTTTTTATTTATTTATTTATCAATATCAAACAGAGATGACATCTCTTACAGACTAGACAACATTTAATTAACTAAAAAAATAACAATAACATAAATACATATAAATAAGATCTTATAATTGAGATATTCTCTGAAATTTTGACATGTACGGGTTTTTCACCACTTTTGAGGTTATATAACAAGACCAGGTAATTGTTCGTCATAAAACTCGATAAAGTTTTTAAAAGTGCTTTTCTTTTCCTTTAAAGCTAATTTTGATTTATATTGATATTTTTATTTTCCTTCGAAATATCCCAACCAAAAAAAAGCTCAAAAAATGCACGAAATACGCCATGGGCAACATTGCTTGATTTATATAAGAAGTTGTTAAAAATGATTGTGGTACGTTACAAGTGACAATAATTACTTTTTACTGAAACATTCTCCATTCTTAAACAACATAATCATTTTTAACAACTTTTTATATAAATCAAGCAATGTTGCCAGTGGTAGATCTAAGTAATTTGCCACCCTAGGCACTTATTTTTTCGTCCCCCCCCCCCCTCCCTTCATATTTTTATAATAAAAACATAATAAGAACAAATAAATAGGTTACATTAACACTTTAATGATTTGTATGTTCAAATATATCGTTTATTCAAACATTAAAAAATTGTTCGTCTTATTTTGTGACTTGGAAATTGGTGGATAGTATCCTCACAATCTAGTTCAAGCAAAACATCTCTTTCTATTGTTAAAATAGCAAGTGCGCTCAATCTACTTTTCCCCATTGTTGGTCTTAAGTAATTTTTGAGCCACTTTAAAACAGAGAAAGGTCAGTGGAATTGGAAATTGGTGTACATACGTACATTGTACACCCAAGGCTTGAACTGGAGAAGTTCGTCGCTTAATGGTTTTTCTAAATCTTCAGAAAAACTGTTTCGTTATGTTTCAGCTTTTTCACGTAGTTCATTGTTTCCCAAGGTTGACATATCAATTAGAACGCCAAATTTCTCCAGAGCCTTCACATATGACACATATCTTATTTTTAAATCACAGATACACTGATCTAAAATTACATTGAAAGTAGAAATTCTGAAATTATCTCTGCCTCAAATTTCCTCATCTCTTGTTTCACTAAACTGCAATGCATACGTTACTTTTCTTGAAGAAACCGTTTTATATTCCTTAATGACAGATATCTCCAGAGACTTTTTTTTCGTAAAGATAAAATTCTTCACGAGTAGCTTGAATTATACTGATTAGGCCATCGTACAGTTCAACCACTTTCCGCAGGTTTGTTTTGACATCTTGCAAGATCGTGCTAACGACGTTAATTTTTTTTTAAATTCCATATACGCAAAAAAAATGATGTTTCGAATGTTTCTAATTTATTTCTTATATCTTAAACTTCACATCGTACTTCACCTTTTTCCTTGGAATTATTTTCAATGGATTCAAGAGCTTTGCATATATTGGATAAATGTTCACAGATCACACAAACCGCATCACCATGAGCCGACCGTCGTTCGTGGCCGCATAAATCATTCTCACGAATTCCCGTGGTAAGAGTTCTTCAGCTTATAGTCATTTGGTCTTAAAGAACAATATCCATTTTGCTTTTGATAAGAGTTCTTGAGCTTATAGTCCTATGGTTTTATACAACAATATCTATTTCAATCACTCATTTTGCCGCCCCTACAGTCCATTTTGCCACCCCTACAGTCCATTTTGAATTTGATAAGAGTTCTTGAGCTTATAGTTATTTGGTCTGATAGAACAATATCTATTTCAATCACTCATTTGCCGCCCTTGGCAAAATATCTTAAATATCTCTTACATCGTCTTAATTTAACCGTATGGCACAATACATGGTTGTTTTCAATCGGTTAAATCGTCCATGTTTGCGCCAAGACTGAACATACTTCAGTCCTCGTCAAGTTTGACCGACAACGGCAACACTGGCGGTTTGGCGCTCTCTCTTAGGTTTAGTTTTGAATTTAAGTTCAATACTGAATTGTCACGCATACAATAAAGTACAAGTGTTTCTGAAACCGCCGCCGTTTTTTTATAATTCCGTTACCCTAGTTTTATTTTCAATTGTGAAAATAAAGTTTCCCCAAATTTCCGCTCGCGAAATTGTAAGTTTCTGAAGAAACATTTGGTCCGTCTCGACCGTTTTTTACGTGCCCGCGTTTCTATTAAAAAATTTCACCTCGAGTTTTTTATAAACATATAAAAGTGATTTTTGTGAAAATTTTATTTTTTCCATAGGGAAAAATATTGAAGTAAAATATTGTGTTAGTACGCTATAGTGCCGAAATTTTTGAAATTGGATGCGAAGGAACGCTTAGCAATTATTCCTAAGCATCAATATTGCATCAATTGCTTAGCGAACTCCCATCAAGTAAACGAGTGTAAGAGTTTGTATTCTTATGCGACATGTAAACAAAGCCACAATACTCTCTTGCATCGTAATTCGACCCCAACCTCTCCCAGTATGTCGAATTCGCGATCCAACCCCCGGGCTCCAATCCTCAATCTCACTCCGCTCAAAAACAGTCCACTGATAGCGGCATCCAAACGTGTTTCGCCTCGGGTACAAAAAATTTATTACTTGGCACTGCAATGGTGACCATATGTCAATTAGGTTCGGCGTACACAACCAGAGACTCTGGCTCTGAAGGTACGTTTGTATCCGAACGATTGAAGAAAATATTGAAACTTCCTACGCGAGCCGTCAATGCTCAAGTTTCAGGGCTCAACAATGCTGTCTCAGCCCAAGTAAATCAAGCTTGTGACTTGATTATAAGTTCCCCTCGGAATAGGCAGTTACAGATTGCTGTTACTGCTTATGTTTTGTCTCGGCTTACTGGTAATTTGCCATCTGTCTCAATTGAACCTTTGATGTGCAAGAATCTGACAGATTTTCAACAGGCAGATCAACATTTCTTTACAAGTGGTCAAATAGACGTACTTATCGGTGGCGATTTGTACCCCACTATTATTCTTGATGGCATCCAAAAGAATGTCCTTGGGTCACTTTTGGCCCAAGAAACCATTTTTGGTTGGATATTTACAGGCCCTATGCCTTGTAATAAAATATCCAGTTTAACGACTTGTTTTACTCACTTCAGAGAGGTTGCAATCGATAAGCAGATTGCACGTTTTTGGAGTTGGAGGAGCTTCTCAAAAAGCAGTTTTTATCCCAGGCTGATAGATTTTGTGAAGAAAACTATCAGAAAACGACTAAAAGAGACGAAAGGGGGCGTAATATGGTCACTTTACCTTTTAAAGCTGGCTACCCCGAGGAAATAAGTTTTGGATTGTCACATTTAAACAATTTCTCAGAGGCGAAAGTCGACTGATTAAAAATCCTGAACTAAAAGTTCAATACGACGCAGTGGTAAATGAATATCTTGATTTGGACCACATTACAAAGATTTCGCCTCCAAAATTTGAGATCTCGCCATCTCACTATTATTTGCCGCATCACGCGGTTGTGAAACCAGACCGTACTACCACCAAAGTTCGTGTAGTATTTAATGCGTCCAGTCCTACTTCAAATGGGGTCAGCTTGAATGATGTGTTGTACGTTGGTCCAACGCTTCAAGCTGATCTGACGCTTCTGGTTCTGAAATGGCGCTTTTCCAAATATGTATTTAATGGTGACATACAGCAAATGTATCGCCAAATTTTAGTGGATCCAAATCACTCCACATTCAGCGAATTCTTTTCAGGAATTCTCCTGTTGAAGAAGTTCAAGATTATGAGCAAAGACAGTTAAATTCGGTGTTAATTGTGCACCATATTTGGCTATCAGAACCATGCTGCAGTTGGCAGATGATGTTCAGCAGCAATATCCCTTTGCTGCTCAGATTCTTCGACATTTCACATACGTTGACGATGCATTGGCAGGCGCTCATGATGTTGAAACGGCTGTTAAAGCTAGAAATGAACTGATAGCTGCTCTTAGCTCTGCTGGCTTCAATATCTTCTCAACGAGAACTTTTTGAAATTGGAAGATGAAAGCTGTGCTAAAGCATTAGGAGTTCGTTGGAACGCCACTTTGGATACATTTTATTTTACGGTTAAACGTCTCGAAATAAAGTCGTCATTCACAAAAAGGGAAGTTCTTTCGATGATTGCCCAACTTTTTGGTCCCGCAGGTTGGCTGGCACCAATTGTGGTGACAGCAAAAATATTAATGCAACAAATCGATTGGGATGACAATATTCTCCCACACACTCTCTATTCCTGGCAATCATTTTTGCAGGAATACGAAAACATTGAAAAGGTTCGCATTCCGCGATATATCAATTATGCGCCTGCCTCAGAAGTGCAGTTTCATACATTTTGTGACGCTTCTGAGAAGACCTACGCTGCTGCGATTTATCTTCGCGTTAAGCAAGGTGACTGTATTGTCAGTCACTTGCTTTTTTCGAAAAGTAAAGTCGCTCCAGTCAAGACGATCTCACTACCTCGTCTTGAATTGTGACATGGACGATTCATTGTTGCCTCATCTCAATATTGATAAGCATAAATTGTATTGTTGGACGGATTCAACAATCGTTTTTGCTTGGCTTTGCAAGCCCCCTTGCTCTTGGACTACATTTGTAGCCAATAGAGTTTCGAATGTTATTGAAAAGGTTGGTTGTCGAAACTGGTTTCATGTTGAATCGCATGAAAATCCAGCTGACTTAGCTACTCGTGGTGTAAATCCACAAGCTTTAATAGACAGTTCCTTATGGTGGCATGGGCCATCGTGGCTTTCACAAGAAAGCTCTTTGTGGAAAAATCAACCTCAGCCTGCTGAGTTCAGAACTTCGCTTGAGCAGAAGGCAAATGTCCAGTTTTCATATTTCACATTTTGGAACATTTTTCATCGCTTCCACGTGCTTTGCGAGTTCTGGGATATGTTTTCGATTCATATATCGTACCAGACCACACACATGTGCATCTTTTGCATACGCATCTGAATGTCTCGAATAGATAGAAATCAAAAGGGTTAAAAACCGTTTGATTCTGCTGTGCCAAAAGGTTGAAGCTTTTGCTTATATAGGAGGTGCCACGCCCTCTTGTTCGAGTTCGTCTAGTTTTAGCTTAGAGAGTGCATATACAGTCTTTAGTATTTGAGTGAAGTTTGGTTGGATTATCTCAAAAAACTCTTTCAGTATAGCATTTTGAAACTTCTGCTTATATGGGGGGTGCCACGCCCCCTTGTCCGATTTCACCCAATTTATGTCGAGAGCTTTGATTTATGATACTTAGTGTCTGAGTCGAATTTGGTTCGAATATCTCAAAAAACGCTTTCAGTATAGCGTTTTGAAGCTTTTGCTTATATGGAAGGTGCCACGCCCTCTTGTCTGAATTCGTTAAATTTTTTTTCAGAGCTTGCGCTTACAATTCTTAGTATTTATGCGTATTTTGGTTGCATAGTCGTGAAAAATACTCCTAAAATTGCATTTTGAATATATTTTTTGTATGGGCGGTAGGCGGTAGCCAGCCAGACAGACGGACATGGCTATATCGACTCAGGAGGTGACGCTGATCAAGAATATATATACTTTTCTATATCTGTCACGCCTCCTTCTCTGCGTTACAAACGGAAGGACAAAGTGAATATACCCTGGGTGTAGGGTATAAAAACAACAGATGTCTCAGTTAATGGCTGCTCTTCCGCCTGAGCGAACTGTAATTTCACGTCCATTTTCATCCACTGGTGTAGATTTTGCTGGACGATTCGACATCAAGAGCTACATTGGTAGGTCTTGTCGAATAAGTAAGGGCTTTGTCTGCCTTTTTATTTGCTTTTCAACTAAAGCAATTCACGTGGAGGCCACAAGCGACATTTCTAGCTGCATTCGCGAGATTCGTAGCAAGACGTGGCTGCCCAGCAAATATCTACTCAGACAATGGAACAAACTTTGTTGGAGCCTCAGGGGCTCTTAAAAAGGATTTTAAAGCGCTTTTAAGCCAATCTCACATTGCTGTGGTAGCACAGTACGCTCTTCAGGAGATTTCATAGCACTTCATCTCAGCTGGTGCTCCTCATATGGGAGGACTATGGGAAGCCGGAGTCAAGAGTTTTAAGACTCATTTAAAAAAAAATGGCCGGAAACATGAAGTATACTTTTGGAGAGTTTGTAACCTTACTCACATACCTTACCTTACCTCAAAATGAATGGCGCTTAGGTAGTATACAAAAAACGTATCTCGGTAGCGATAATAGAGTACGGGTCGTGGATATTCGAACCGAGCAAGGCTGCATTACGCGGCCTATTGCAAAGCTAGTCGTTCTCACATCGGCTTAGCTTAAAGTTTCACTTTTCCCCTGAACACCTTTTTTGTTTGTTCGTTCTCGTCTCAGCATGTCTAGCACAGCCAGTATTGTCGGTGACCTCTTGAAGGAGGTGACTTTGGGGCTCACTGACATGAGTGAGTCGGAGATCGTGCGGGAACGTGGCCCTTTGCCGAATGCACTGCCGAGTGTGGTGACCTTGGTGGCACGAAAGGACGAAGCATCGACAAGATGACGGAGCATAATCTCCAGTCGTGCCAGCAGTTGCTTTTTTGGAGGTACTGCTCCAATTGTCTCTCTCCAAATCACTTGCAAGGGAGCTGCCCGGAGATGTTGCCACTGCGGTGATCACCACAGCTTGACGAAAGGTTCAGGGTGCCTTTCACCAATATTCTATTGGCTGATCCAGCGTTCTACAAGTCGACGCCAGTTGTTCTTCGGCTTGGGGTAGATGTCTACCAGAAAGTTATGTTGCCAGGCATTTATCCGACTGGTCCAGGTCAACCGCTGGCACAAAATACCGTCTTCGGCTGTCAGGAGCTTGCTCCTGGTGATCGCCGATCACACCAAAACTTAGCCAGCAGCCTTCATCTCTAAAGCTGCTGGCACACTAATCTTGTGGGGCTCCCACTAAAAGGTAATTAGACATGTTGAATTTTAAAATTATATATGCAGCCGGTCTCTGGCGCGTTTTTTTTTTTTTTTTCTCTCTCTTTATGCAGCCGGTCTCTGGCGCGTTTTTCCTTTCTAGTGATGGCCCCTGCGATACTTGCAGCTGGAGATACTTGTGCGAATTTGTATGGAGTTAGCTCAAATATTGCATTCCTGCAAGGCGGGCGGCATGTTTGCGCCAAGACTGAACATACTTCAGTCCTCGTCAAGTTTGACCGACAACGGCAACACTGACGGCTTGGCGCTCTGTCTTAGTTTAAGTTTTAGAATTTAAGTTCAATACCGAATTGTCACGCATACAATAAAGTACAAGAGTTTTTGAAACCGCCGCCGTTTTTTTATTATTTCGTTCACCCCAGTTTTATTTTTAATTGTGAAAGTAAAGTTTCCCCAAATTTCCCCTCGCGAAATTGTAAGTTTCTGAAAAAACAGTCCATTCGTATTGGTTAAATAGTGCCAAATTAAAATGTTTTTAAAGTATCATTCAGGTAATATGAAATCAAGTTCAATACTGAAATTATAAAAACTTTTTTTATCGCTCCGGAAATTTGCCGTCCCCCCAAAATCTGCCGCCCTAGGCATGTGCCACTGGTGCCTTAGGGTTAATCCGCCACTGAATTTTGCCCATGGAGTATTTCGTGCATTGTTTGCGCTTTTTTGGGTTGGGATATTTCGAAGGAAAATAAAGATATCAATAAAAATCAAAATGAGTTTTGAAGGAAAAGAATAGTACTTTAAAAACTTTATCGAGTTTTATGACGTACAATTACCTAGTCTTGTTATATAACCTCAAATGTGGTGAAAAAATCGTGCATGTCAAAACTTTAGGTTAGAATATCTCAAAATCCAGAAGTGATAGAGCAATTTCAAGAGCGAATTCGGATTTAACATCAAAAAACACATTAGAACTGACTATTTTTGTTTCTATATATTGATCATTATTTTTTTTTTTTGTGCAAAAATTAAATTTTTTAATAGAAACACAAAAAATTAAGTAAAAACGCAATATCTCGTAAACGATATTTGACAGGGTTTTTTAGTTTACGGTTTTTTAATCTACTGACAAGCAGAAAACTTTCTGCATAGTTATATTTTTTATCCGTTTTAGTGAAAATTTTTTTTGGTTTTAGTACAGAGCCCCGTGCTAAAAAGTGGGTTTTTCGACCCTAGTTTGAAAAAGTGCCATTCACTTTGAAAAAAGAGCTATATATGTTTCATCCTAGAGTCATTCTACACATTTTTCTGAAAAAACATTTTGGGTGCAAGCATTTTTTTTTTTTTTTTGTTGTTTTGAACAGATAATGATTTAATTAACTAGCTACCAACAAATCACGTGTCAAGTGGTTTTGTGGTGTGAGCTTACTGTTCTATGTTTTTGAGTAAAAACACCAACATTACAAAAACAAGGCAAAATGCATAGGTAAAAAAACCAAAAAATTGTTCGTAAGTTGGTTTTTGATACGTTTCACCCATAACCGTATGGGATCGTCAGTCGAATTCACCTGCAAACCAAGAACTCGACCAAGCATGCTTTATTTATTTTTTGCAAAGATTAGACGAGAATCACTGCAAAAAATTCAATGCAGCATATGCATTGTTTTTTGTTTTTTCCCCTGTTATGCACCGCCCCGCTGTTTGTAAGTCGTTGATATTATACTTTTCTTGCAAAGCGCCAACCATCCTACCAACAATTTTTTGATTTTCTTACCTTTGCATTTGCCTTGTTTTTGTAATGTTGGTGTTTTTACTGAAAAACATAGAACAGTAAGCTCACACCACAAAAACCACTTGACACGTGATTTGTTGGTAGCTAGTAGTCAAGCACTTTTAACTTAAAACACGTGGGGAGAAGTGTGATATTGTAGTGATTCGCGACAGGAAAGATTAGGACCTGCCTAAAGTTGACACCGGCGCTTAAAAACGCCCTGGGTGCTCGAATAAAAAAAAAAGAGCCTGCAATACTTAAATTGCTTAAAGGCTTTAATGCCAAACTTAATCGGCTAGAAACTTTTAAAGAAGCTAAAACTTAATCAGCTTGGTTGAATCAGTGATTAGTTTATTTTCGGGATTTGCATCCGTATTTATAGTTACATAACGGTATTCTTACAAAATTAAGCTTAAAGAAAATTAGTGAATAATTTGTGACTTAAAATAAACGGATAAAATTTAGTACAAGTGAATAACATTAGTTTTCCATTAAAAGTGATAGCTAATGTAAATGTACAGTGGTGGTTATTAAATTAGTTTATAAAATAAAATAAAGTTAAAAGAATTTAATGATTGCATTACAATATGTTGTTGTCGAGTTGTGGGATTAGACGCATACGAATATGTGTCGTCCTCAGAAAAAGTCCATTTAAGGCCATGCAAATTAAAATCACCAACAATAAAATTTTGTCGTTATCATTAAGTCCATTGAAGATTGTATCTACGGCCTGTGACAGATTATCATATACTTAAGTACTACTACCAAGAGGTATATAAGCGTTTAAAATGTATAAACAGGATTTTCTAAATAAAACTTTAACGCAAATAATCTCCAAGTCAGACGTTTCTGAGTTTCTAAAAAGACTTCGTGCGTCTTAGAACGTTGGCTCCTTATTAGGCATGCGCTTATTTTACGATTTTCTGATTTTCATTGATGCCGCCCCCTGAAATCCTTCTAATGGTCATAAAAACAAATACTATGAAGTTTTACGGCGATCGGATAACAATAACCCGGCCCTCAAGAGAGGTCAAGGTCAAGTTGAGGTTTCAGGCAAAAAATAATGAACATTTTTTTTAACTTATTGTAATTAATTAAGTCAAAGCATAATTTTATCTTATAGCAAATTAAAATACCTTTCTAACAAGCTATAATAGTTTAATATCGGGTAATTAATACGAATTCTATGAATTTTTCTTTTATCGACATTAGCAAAATTGCCGCAAAATGCCATACTACTACATATGGCATCAACGAAAATCAGAAAATCGTAAAATAAGCGCATGCCTACTCCTTATAAGTATGTATTTTGATAGTAAAGGGACAATCTATCTAGTTTTTTTGAATAGAGCCCTTAACGTTTTTGGAAATCTTATTACTGAATTTGGGCTCAGAAATATATAAATTATCAACCCGCAGGCTTGAATTAATAATGGCATCGAAATTAGACGAAGCCGTTGTAATGATGAATGACGCATGAGTTGGTTTATTGCCAATTTTTTTACAAGACAAAAAGGCGTCTTTCACATTGTCACATGTTTTGTTGGGGTGCAATCGTTAAAATGAAAATGGGTCTTGCTCTGGGTAAAGACCTCAAAGAAATAAGAGCCTCAGGGCTAACGACTACAATACACTCATGGCTTGCATGGGCGCGCCCCGCCCGGGCGGGGGTTATGGACAATTGTTAGTGGGCTAAGCTATTGGTAATAATTTTACCTGATTATTGGCGGTAACACTCTCAGTGTTTGAAATTTTTTCTTCGTACGCCTTATTTTAATTTTTGGCTGTGTAGGCCATTTGGGGAAAGAAGTCAATGAAATCCCGGGTGCCTCAGCGATATTATACAATAGTTTGAGATAATATCTTTGAATTTAGAATTCAAATCGTTTAAGTTTTCCCCAAATATTCTAATCTTTTCGAAAAAAGTCGAGGGAGAATAGGTTTGACAAGAGGCACAGAACAACTGCAGCCTCGAACGCGGAAAGTTAATCATACCAGTAATAGAATTGCAAAACCCTACGCAAGATGCATTAAACATCTGTACGCAGGGACCCGAACAGGGAAACATTGCATGTAAATTATTTTGATTTTGACATTTAACTCCCAAAGAACCAGTGCGCGGATCCAAGGGGTGGGGGGGCGATCGGCCCCCCTCTCAAACCAATTGATTAAATTTTTTTTAAAATTATATGTAAAGATTTTAAAAACATTCTCTTATTATCTAGAAATGTAGGCACCCCCTCTTGACAATGCTGGATCCGCCACTTCAAAGAACAATCCAAAAGATTGTCAGACGAAAAATTGTCCATTGCACGAAAATATCTGATTAAAATCTTTTTTAAATGATTTAAAATATAATACAAATTAGGAATTAAGGTTAAGAAAAAAAATAAATGTTAATTAACAACAACAGCAGCACAAGAAAAAAAGAAAACAAGCTGTTGCTTGCAATGTCTTTCGCCAAAATTAGAAAAAAAAAACAAAAATATATGAATGTATGTACTTAGTAAGTATTATATACACGGTGGTTTTTAAAAAATTTTAACTTTTTGAAATACCACCCGCGATTTTTTTCAGGGATAATGTTGGGGAACCCTTCTAGTATCAAAATCCGCAAACCGCGAAATCGAACGTCCAGCCGTTTTTTTTTTTTCGACATTTTGGTTTTTTTAACGATTTTTGAGTATGTCTCGGTGTTTATATACATATTATGTACACATATATATGTATATACGTACATATATATACTTGTATATGTATATAGGTGTAATATATATATATGTTTATATATATGCATACACACACATATATATATATATAAAAGGTATCGTTTCCGCACCATCCATTTTTAAAAAAATCGGTTTTTTCGTATTTAAGAAAAACACAAACAAAAACCGGAAACAACAATAATCATTCCAGATGTAATTTTTGATTCTTAATTCGAACCCGGTCTTAGAATTGCTCTATTACGTCTGGACTTTGAGATATCTTTACATAAATGTGTAAAGGACACCATTTTTTTTTTTCCTATTTTTGAAGTTATATAACAAGATAAGGTAATATTATGCCGTAAAATCTGGTATGACAGTTAATAGCCCTAGTTTTTTTCTTGAAAACTCAATCAAACCGATAACGATATCTTTTTTTTTGTCGGAGATATCTTTACCTAAAAAGTTAAAAAAGTGCAAAAACACGATTTTTGGCTATATATGACATCTGGAATGACTATTGTTGTTTCCGGTTTTTGTTTGTGTTTTTCTTAAATACGAAAAAACCGATTTTTTTAAAAATGGATGGTGCGGAAACGATACCTTTTATATATATATATATGTGTGTATGTATATATATATACATTAGAGCGGATCAAATTGTTCGAAACTAAATTTTTTGACCTGGTAACATCCAGTTTCAGAGTCTACGTCAAATTTCATGAAAAAAACTCCTAGGGACCATAAATGTGCGGTGAATTTCGAGGCGCCTTAAAATCGTTTGAAGTTTTGAGTGTTTTTTTCTACTGCGAGATTGTCTTTGAAAATTTAGATCTTCCGAACGATTTATTGTAGTACAATAATCTTGGCTTCTTTGGAAAGGTGTTGCTGCGTTTTATCAATTTATGGCTAATTTTTTGAAAAACGTCATCGGGTACTAAAGTTATGACCTTCTGAATGAAGATATATGAAAATTTATACTAAATGAATTAGAAATCACATCTTCTTCGAATAAAAAATTTTAACCTTTATATTTTTTTATAGTGCATAAAAATACCTTTCTTACGACTAGCCATTCCAAAGCTATGACACTTTTGAATGAAGTCAGTTAAGAACTTCATGCAAAGTGTATTAAAAATCACATCTTCATCGAAAAAAAAAAATTGTAACTTAAAATTTTTTTATAGCGCATAAAAATACCTTTCTAACGCAGGTCTGCTTTTCAAGATACGGCTAGCCATTCTAAAGTTATAATCTTTTAAATAAAAGCAGATTCTGAATTTAGTGTATGAACAAACGAAATATTTTTTCTGCTAATTTAGAAGCAAGTAATTTAGTAGGTTTATTCACTAAATCCGAAATAGAGTGGTCATTTTTCATCCGATCTTGGACTGCGAGGGCTCAAAACTTTTGTAATAAAATACGTTATTGATGAAAATAATAAAATTTTTACTTTCTAAATTTTTCAGTACGGAAATGGGTTCTGTATAATATTGAGAGATATCCTTTCATTAAAGGCTTATAACTTGGAGAGAAGGAACTAAATGTAAAAATGATTAAAGTACGGATTTGTGATGTTAGTTTTAGCTATCCGTATTCATTGACAAAAAATAATTTTTTTATATGCTGTTTTACTTATATAGCTTTAAGTAGATCTCGAAAAAGGGATTTTTTTACTTTTGAGAGGGAATAACTCAGGATCCTGACATGATACAAAAAAACCAAGCTCAGAGTCATAATAAACAGATTCCATTCTACCATAAACGGCTTTTAAAACCGAGGACGGAAAACTATGGTTGGACTGAACGGGGGTTGGGGGATAAAAAAACTGGACTTTTACTTTTGAGAGGGAATAACTCAGGATCCTGACATGATACAAAAAAACCAAGCTCAGAGTCATAATAAACAGATTCCATTCTACCATAAACGGCTTTTAAAACCGAGGACGGAAAACTATGGTTGGACTGAACGGGGGTTAGGCGATGAAAAATGGACCACCGCAGATCCTGGCAACATCCTTTTTCTTGTTACATTGGGTAAACTTATATGCTCAGTTTTCGGTTCTCATATATTTCGTTGGTCCAGTTTTTTTATCCCCCAACCCCCATTCAGTCCAACCATAGTTTTCCGTCCTCGGTTTTTAAAGCCGTTTATTGTAGAATGAAATCTTCTTATTATGACTCTGAGCTTGGTTTTATTGTATCATGTCAGGATCCTGAGTTATTCCCTCTCAAAAGTAAAAGTCCAGTTTTTTTATCCCCCAACCCCCGTTCAGTCCAACCATAGTTTTCCGTCCTCGGTTTTTAAAGCCGTTTATGGTAGAATGGAATCTGTTTATTATGACTCTGAGCTTGGTTTTTTTGTATCATGTCAGGATCCTGAGTTATTCCCTCTCAAAAGTAAAAAAATCCCTTTTTCGAGATCTACTTAAAGCTATATAGTAAGTAAAACAGCATATAAAAAAATTATTTTTTGTCAATGAATACGGATAGCTAAAACTAACATCACAAATCCGTACTTTAATCATTTTTACATTTAGTTCCTTCTCTCCAAGTTATAAGCCTTTAATGAAAGGATATCTCTCAATATTATACAGAACCCATTTCCGTACTGAAAAATTTAGAAAGTAAAAATTTTATTATTTTCATCAATAACTCTATTGCGGATTTAGTGAATAAACCTACTAAATTACTTGCTTCTAAATTAGCAGAAAAAATATTTCGTTTGTTCATACACTAAATTCAGAATCTGCTTTTATTTAAAAGATTATAACTTTAGAATGGCTAGCCGTATCTTGAAAAGCAGACCTGCGTTAGAAAGGTATTTTTATGCGCTATAAAAAAATTTTAAGTTACAATTTTTTTTTTTCGATGAAGATGTGATTTTTAATACACTTTGTATGAAGTTCTTAACTGACTTCATTCAAAAGTGTCATAGCTTTGGAATGGCTAGTCGTATTTTGATGAATAGACCCTCGTAAGAAAGGTATTTTTATGCACTATAAAAAAATTTAAAAGTTAAAATTTTTTATTCGAAGAAGATGTGATTTCTAATTCATTTAGTATAAATTTTTCATATATCTTCATTCAGAAGGTCATAACTTTAGTACCCGATGACGTTTTTCAAAAAATTAGCCATAAATTGATAAAACGCAGCAACACCTTTCCAAAGAAGCCAAGATTATTGTACTACAATAAATCGTTCGGAAGATCTAAATTTTCAAAGACAATCTCGCAGTAGAAAAAACACTCAAAACTTCAAACGATTTTAAGGCGCCTCGAAATTCACCGCACATATATGGTCCCTAGGAGTTTTTTAGGTGAAATTTGACGTAAAATCCGAAACTGGATGTTACCAAGTCAAAAAATGAATTGATCCTCTCTAATATACATGTAAAGTGTGAATGGTTGCTGTGCAGCGTAACGATCGTTTTGCGAAGTCGTTTGTAGAGTAGCAGCAGTCAGTCGTCGTGTAGCAGTCGAGTGTAAACGTTGATTTTGCGAAAGTCGTTCAAGGTATCGGTTTTAAAGAAACATTTCAATTTAATTTACTTGTATTCTAAATATTCATTTTGTAATAATCTTTTTATTCATTCTTAATACTTTAATTATTTTAACTTTTGCATTACTTTTCATAAATATTTAACTAAAAGTTAATAAACTACTTCACATTTGGGGGCTCAACCGTGAGTACAAAAACAACAAAGAAAAAAGAAGAAAAGAAAAAGACGCACACGTAGCGAAAAAGAAGAAGCACTGTCAGCGCATACTGTGTTCGTTTATACACATAAAAACAAAACGACAATTTTTTTTTCCATGAGTTCAAAAAAATCAGCGAGTAAAAGCAACAGAGCGACATTTAAAACAGCAGAAGAAGCAAAAGCACGGAAAACTTATAACACAAGAGGACTACATCAGGGAACGAGAGGCGACAATCGTAACGAAGAAAAAACAAAAAAAGCAGTTGAGAAGTCGAATTCGCAAAAAGCAGTTGATAAAGCGAATTCGCAGAAAGCAGTTGAGGAAAGGAATTCTGAAAAATCAGTTGAAGAAAGGAATTCGCAAAAAGCAGTAATAATGGCAACGAAAGGTGAAATAGAAGATGAAGAAAGGCAAACTGACAGTAACGAACTTCTGCAACAGGTTGTGCATTTATTGGCATTAAAAATTCAAGCCGATGAGGAAAGACAGAGTGACACGAAAATAGTTGCGGAAAATTTTGCTAAAATAATTCCTGACTTCAGTGGCGAAAACATGCCAGTTGGAAAATGGTTTGACAATTTTGAACTAAACGCTAACGCTTACGGTTTAAACGAGAAGCAGAAATATGTGCAGGCAAGAGCGAAAATGACAGACACAGCAAAACTTTTCTTAGAATCTACAGCAGTGTACGAATATGATGCTCTTCGTGTTTTGTTGGAAGAGGAGTTCGAGCAAAAAAATGTATGCAGTGCCGATATACACAGAAAGTTGAGTGAACGTAAAAAACTCCGAGAGGAAAGTTTTCACGAGTATTTGCTTCACATGAAAAAAATTGCGTCAATGGGTACTATTGACACGGAATCAGTAATACGATATATTGTAAATGGACTAAATTTAAAAACTGATTTTAAATACAATTTGTATAGCTGCAAATCATACAGGGAATTGAAGGAAAAGTACGATGTATACAAATGTATGGCCGAAAAAGAAAAGTCGTTTCTAGTTCAGAAGACAATGGTGGCTGAGAAAACTGTAAAGAAAAATCATTGTTTTAATTGTGGTTCTGCTGATCATTTGCGTAAAGACTGTAAAGCTGATATGAAATGTTTTCGCTGCAACTTGAGTGGTCATATGTCCAAAAACTGTCCAAATGTAAGCGCTGGTGTTAATGCTGTATATAATACAAGACGACTAAAAAATGTCAAAGTGAATAATGTCAAAGTTGAGTGTTTGGTCGATACTGGTGCGGATGTTACCATAATGAAAAAGTGCATATTTGACAAAATCAGCAACGTTGATCTTCAGAAATGCGTTACCAATTTACGTGGCTTAGGCAGTAAAATAACATATCCAGTGGGTTTTTTTATGTCAGAAATTACAGTTGATGGCCTGCAGACGTCACAAAAATTTGTCGTTGTCAAAGATGAACATATTCAATATGATGCACTTCTAGGATACGATTTTACAAGCAAGTTTGAATTTACATCGACAGCAGATGGATATAAGTTTTCTCCTCTTTTGGGTGAGGAAACTTATCAGAAGGAAAATCAGATAAGTATATATAATATAATTGAAACAAATACTGACGTTGATGTTCCCCCGCAGTATCAAGACGATGTTTATGCAATGATTAAAAACTACAAGCCAGCTGAATCGATTGTTGAATGTCCAGTGATGCTTAAAATAGTCCCAGACGGAGAAGTTATGCCTTTTAGACACTCACCAAGCCGCCTTCCTATCACCGAAACTGAAACTGTAAAGAAGCAAATAGATGAATGGCTTGAAGCAGGCATAATACGGAAGTCTACGTCGAATATCGCAAGCCGTATAGTGGTGGTGAAGAAAAAAGATGGTACACACCGAATATGCGTCGATTTTCGTAAGCTGAACCAGATGGTTTTGAAAGATTGCTTTCCTGTGCCTGTAATTGATGATGTTTTGGAAAAATTACAAAAAGCAAAATATTTTACGGTTATGGATTTAGAAAATGGATTTTTCCACGTGCCGGTAGAGGAAAACAGTAAAAAATTTACAGCTTTTGTCACGAAGGATGGATTATTTGAATTCAATCGAGCTCCATTTGGGTTTTGCAACTCACCCGCAGTTTTTATACGATTTGTGAATGACGTATTTCAGCGTTTAAGTAACGAAGATGTATTAGACCTGTACATGGATGATATTATTATTCACGCAGTAACAGTCGATGAATGTTTAGCTAAAATGAAAAAGGTTTTTGACACAGCAGCAATTTATGGTTTGAAAGTAAAATGGAAGAAGTGCCATTTCCTGCAGACTAAAATTCACTTTTTGGGTCACACTATTGAAGATGGATGTATATGGCCTGGTAAAGAGAAGACAAACGCCGTCAGCAAGTTTGCAATTCCGAAAAATGTCAAAACTGTGCAGTCTTTTTTGGGACTTACTGGATTTTTCCGCAAATTTATTAAAAACTATGCTCAGATTGCCAGACCGTTGACAAATTTACTACGAAAAGATGCAGTGTTCAGGATGAGTTCAATTGAATTAGACTCATTTCAGCAGTTTAAAAATGCTTTAATTTCCGAGCCAGTACTAAAAATTTACAACAGAAATGCCGAGACTGAAGTACATACAGATGCGTCCAAAGATGGGTTTGCTGCAGCGGTCTTACAGTAGTGTGAAGGGAAGTTACATCCCGTGTTTTTCTGGAGTAAAAAAACATCAGAAGCAGAGAGTCGTCAACATAGTTACATACTAGAAGCCAAAGCCGTATACCTAGCTTTTAAAAAGTTTCGTCATTATCTACTCGGAGTTGGTTTTAAGTTGGTAACCGACTGTGCCGCATTTAAACAAACTATTAATAAGAAGGATGTACCCCGTGATGTTGCGCAGTGGGTTTTTTATCTGCAAGACTATAACTTTGAAGTGGAACATCGTTCAGGTGAAAGACTTAAGCATGTCGATTGTCTCAGTCGTTATCCACAAATTTTATTGATTTCATCAGAGGTATCAGCGCGCCTGAAAAAAGCTCAGCAAAGTGATGCTATGATAAAAGCGATTTCAGAAATACTTACAACTCGACCATATGATGATTTTAAATTAAAAGGAGGATTAATGTACAAAGCAATCAATGGCAACGATGTTTTAGTGGTTCCAAAAATTATGGAAAAGGAGATAATTTTAGATGCGCATAACGCTGGTCATTTTGCTGTACAAAAAACGAAACACGCTGTGGAACAAAGCTTTTGGATTCCACATTTGGAAAATAAAGTAGCTCAGGTTGTTGGTAACTGTGTTAAATGTATAATTTTTAACAAGAAGTTGGGCAAAAAGGAAGGATATCTACAATGTATCGATAAAGGAGATAAGCCGTTGTGTACACTTCATGTGGATAATCTTGGTCCTATGGACATAACTTCGAAGCAGTATAAGTACATTATTGCCATGGTAGACTCGTTTACAAAATTTGTTTGGCTATATACTACAAAAACGACAAATAGCGAAGAAATAATCAAGAAATTTGAAGAATGGTCCGCTGTTTTTGGATACCCTTTTCGAGTTATTAGCGACAGAGATTCAGCGTTTATATCAAACACATTTCAAGAATATGTAAAAGCAAATGGTATTGATCATGTCTGGAGTACAACCGGAGTGCCAAGGGGTAATGGTCAGATTGAAAGGGTCAATCGTTCAGTTTTGTTCATAATAGCTAAACTGTCATCAGAAGAACCAACAAAATGGTATAAGTTTGTACCAAAGGTGCAGAAAGCTATAAATTCGCATGTACACGTGTCAACCAAAAGGACTCCCTTCGAACTTATGTTTGGAGTTAAGATGAACACCAATGGTAGCGATCATATTATGCAGTTACTGGAACACGAAATGTATAACAATTTTGATAACGAAAGGCAGCAGATGCGAGAAGTAGCTACCAGAGAGATTCAACATGCACAGGCAGTCTATAAAAAGCAGTTTGATACAAAACGTAAAACCGAATATGGTTATCAAGTCGGTGATCTTGTTGCTGTCCGACGTACGCAGTTTATTGCAGGGAAAAAGTTGGCTAGCGAGTATTTAGGTCCTTATGAAGTTACAAATGTTAAGCGCAATGGACGATATGACGTCAGAAAAGCGGCAGATGTTGAGGGGCCTATACGGACATCCACTAGCTGCGATAATATGAAGTTATGTGCGTTTGTTGTAAGCAATGAGGAGCTATTGTCATCTGAGGCAGATGATTAAATCAGAATGGGCGAATGTAAAGTGTGAATGGTTGCTGTGCAGCGTAACGATCGTTTTGCGAAGTCGTTTGTAGAGTAGCAGCAGTCAGTCATCGTGTAGCAGTCGAGTGTAAACGTTGATTTTGCGAAAGTCGTTCAAGGTGTCGGTTTTAAAGAAACATTTCAATTTAATTTACTTGTATTCTAAATATTCATTTTGTAATAATCTTTTTATTCATTCTTAATACTTTAATTATTTTAACTTTTGCATTACTTTTCATAAATATTTAAATAAAAGTTAATAAACTACTTCACATACATATATATATATTACACCTATATACATATACAAGTATATATATGTACGTATATACATATATATGTGTACATTATATGTATATAAACACCGAGACATGCTCAAAAATCGTTAAAAAGACTAAAATATCGAAAAAAAAACGGCTGGACGTTAAGGTGCAGCAAAATTCAAAAAAAATGAGTGCATCAAAAATTATCATAGATTAAGATCTTAAAACAAAAACTGCGTACTTAGTTTTGGTCAAAACCCCCGAAAAGATGGCCCGCCCGGGGCTTGAATGAAGGTCTAAATGACAAAAATCATTGTTTTTTCGCAGTTTTTTTATTTTATCTCAAAAACCACGAAACTATTGGAAGTAATTCTTCCTAAATCTTTGAAAAGAATTAATTTTCTACATTTTTTGTGATTTTCTCATTGCTCTACAGTGAAGTTTGCCCTATGGAAGTCCCGGAAGAAGTTAAAATTTTTTGATTCAAAAAACGGTTTTTTTCCTATAACTCAAGATACAAGAGACACACAAAAACTTTAGAGCTCAATAAATGTAGGAAATTTGCTTTCCTATAGTTTTGCTTTGAAATCTTGATTCCAAAAGTAAACGGTTTTCCGCTAGAGGCCGAAATTTGTTAAAAATAATTGTGTATCATGAAAAAGCGACCTTTTATTGTTTGATTTTAAAATATACCCAAAAATTTGATTAGAAACTAATGAAAAAACTAAAAGCTTCTAAACATGGTCTTTAGAATGGAAATCGGATTGAAATTGAGCGAGATATGATAATTCTTACATACTTGGTATTTTTTTGTAAAGTTCTAATTTTGAATATTTTTGTTTCACAGTGTGTTTTGCATCCACAACTTAAGATTTTTTTATGATTATTACTTTACGTTAAAGGACGATAAACAGCGCAACTTTGAAGACCAAAATATTAAAATCAGTTTGTAGTTTCCTTGCGAATTTCAGCCTGAGAGTTTGGATTTTTTTCTATTTTTGTCAAATACGGCTTTTTTTGAGTATGAGCGACTGTATACCCTAAATACCGTAAAAAATGTGTACTATTTAATCCCAAGAACTGTAGAAAATATAATTTGCTATATTTTTTTTCTGATAGTCATCTCCCCACAGCTAACAATTTGTACCCTAGAGGCCGATTTTTGTGATAAAAAAAATCTAATTTTTAGAAATTTTTATTTCAAGGTGACCTTTCGATGTTTTTCCTTGCAAATTTTCCCAAAATTTTTGTAAAAAATTTAAGATAAGTTTAAAAGCTTTCAAACGTAGTCCTTAGAATAGAAACGGGTTGAAATTTACGCGAGATATGACAGTTTTTACATACTCTGTGATACAAAAAAATAACCAAAAATCATATCTGCACAATAAAAAAATACTCTTATGTCTCTCTCTTATAACTTTTATATCTTGCGTAAATTCCAACCGATTTCTTTTTTAAAGACCACGTTTGAAAGCTTTTAACTTTTTCTTAAGTGCCCTTTTAAAATTTTTGGAAAAACATCGAAAGGTCACTTTAAAATAAAAATTTCTAAAAATTAGATTTTTTTTATCACAAAAATCGGCCTTTAGGGTACAAACTGTTAGCTGTGGGAAGATGACTATCAGAAAAAAATATAGCAAATTATATTTTCTACAGTTCTTGGGATATAATAGTACACATTTTTTACGGTATTTAGGGTATACAGTCGCTCATACTCAAAAAAAGCCGTATTTGACAAAAATAGAAAAAAATCCAAACTCTCAGGCTGAAATTCGCAAGGAAACTACAAACCGATTTTAATATTTTTGGTCTTCAAAGTTGCGCTGTTTATCGTCCTTTAACGTAAAGTAATAATCATAAAAAAATCTTAAGTTGTGGATGCAAAACACACTGTGAAACAAAAATACCCAAAATTAGAACTTTACAAAAAATACCAAGTATGTAAGAATTATCATATCTCGCGCAATTTCAATCCGATTTCCATTCTAAAGACCATGTTTAGAAGCTTTTAGTTTTTTCATTAGTTTCTTATCAAATTTTTGGGTATATTTTAAATCCAAACAATAAAAGATCGCTTTTTCATGATACACAATTATTTTTAACAAATTTCGGCCTCTAGCAGAAAACCGTTTACTTTTGGAATCAAGATTTCAAAGCAAAACTATAGGAAAGCAAATTTCCTACATTTATTGAGCTCTAAAGTTTTTGTGTGTCTCTTGTATCTTGAGTTATAGGAAAAAAACCGTTTTTTGAATCAAAAAATTTTAACTTCTTCCGGGACTTCCATAGGGCAAACTTCACTGTAGAGCATTGAGAAAAACACAAAAAATGTAGAAAATCAATCCTTTTCAAAGATTTAGGAAGAATTACTACCAATAGTTTCGTGGTTTTTGAGATAAAATAAAAAACTGCGAAAAACAATGATTTTTGTCATTTAGACCTTCATTCAAGCACCGGGCGGGCCATCTTTTCGGGGGTTTTGACCAAAACTAAGTATGCAGTCTTTGTAATAAGGCCTGCTCCTAAGATAATCTTTGATGCAACCTATAATTTTCCCATTATTTCGAAAAAGTGCTGCACCCTACTGGACGTTCGATTTCGCGGTTTGCGGATTTTGATGCTAGAAGGGTCCCCCAACATTATCCCTGAAAAAAATCGCGGGTGGTCTTTCAAAAAGTTTAAATTTTTTAAAAACAACCGTGCTCTACATTAAAATAATAAATTTGTGTGTGTAACATCTTGCAGACCATATTTTCTAAACAAATTTGAGGTCGCTAAATCCGAAAAACGCATTTAATTTTTTTTCCTAGGGGTCGCTCGAGATATATCGACAGTTTCGATTTTTGAGGTTATAGCTCTAATTTGAGAAAAAAATATTTCGAGAAACCCAATTTCGATCGAATTAATTTATACACTATTTTAAAGAAAAATTCTAGCGCTTCTTTCAAATGTACCAATAACTAAAATCTTATTCAAATTGGTTGAGTTATAGCAGCGAAAAGTTAATTTTCATTGCAGTTTCTTACAATTTTACAATTTTTGTTTGTGTTTTTATTTATAAATGCATTTAATTTTCAATATTTTAAGCCCAAATTTACTAAAATCGGATCATATTTTAAAAAGTTATTAATGTTTCAGTGAAGTAAGACCATTCCAATTTTTTATCGAAATAATAAACACGTGCAATAAACTGGGTCGATTTGTATACGTATGAAGCTTAGAATCGCAAAAAGTACACGTGTAAATTTTTTTAGAATTTTTGGAAATTTTTTTATTTTTCTTTGACCATTTTTTTAAAAGTTAAAAAAGGTCTCAAAAAATTTATAAAATACTTATATACTTTGAAAGATGCTAAGCACTTTAAGCCTTATTCACTTTTTTCGTAAGAGCCTTCCTTTTGAGTAAACGAACGTTTTTCGACCACGTAATTGCAAAACTTAAAAAATTAACCTCCATTAATACGAACTTGTACAGTCAAATTTGCAATGAACAACAACCGACGCTACAAATATTAACTTGGAAATTGGTGACATATGTTTCGGCTATTACCACATACACATATATATATTTGCATATATATATGTGTACATAGCCTCATCAGACCTATTTTAGTTAATCTTTGCTTCTTACTAGAATCGAACCTGCAGCCTTCTGCATTCTAATGAAAGAGTGCAGCAGGCCTCTACCACTTAGGCCACGCTACGGAACGATCTACCTCGTCAAAGATCCTCACATAAATAACACTGTTGTTGTTGTTATTTATGTAAGTACACTTGTTGCTATCAGCTGTGTTCATTGGAAATATTTTCTTAATTGTTTATTATGTTGAATGCACTCTCAAATTTTTCTCAAAACCAACAACTGTTGTTGTTGTTATTTATGTAAGTACACTTGTTGCTATCAGCTGTGTTCATTGGAAATATTTTCTAATTGTTTATTATGTTGAATGCACTCTCAAATTTGTCTCAAAACCAACAACTGTTGTTGTTGTTATTTATGTAAGTACACTTGTTGCTATCAGCTGTGTTCAAATTTGTCTCAAAACCAACAACAGTTGTTGGTTTTGAGACAAATTTGAGAGTGCATTCAACATAATAAACAATTTGAGAGTGCATTCAACATAATAAACAATTAAGAAAATATTTCCAATGAACACAGCTGATAGCAACAAGTGTACTTACATAAATAACAACAACAACAGTGTTATTTATGTGAGGATCTTTGACGAGGTAGATCGTTCCGTAGCGTGGCCTAAGTGGTAGAGGCCTGCTGCACTCTTTCATTAGAATGCAGAAGGCTGCAGGTTCGATTCTAGTAAGAAGCAAAGATTAACTAAAATAGGTCTGATGAGGCTATGTACATATATATATATGCAAATATATATATGTGTATGTGGTAATAGCCGAAACATATGTCACCAATTTCCAAGTTAATATATGTAGCGTCGGTTGTTGTTCATCGCAAATTTGACTGTACAAGTTCGTATTAATGGAATATTCAAAAATAGCAGTTTTAAAAAGCAAAATTAAAAATCATTTTAATTTGTGAAAAATCATTTAATATTGAAAAGGTGAACCCGCCTATTAATGTCAGAATTCTAACATTTACAATTATAACCTTGCGAGAGCAAGATTCTCACTAGCAGTGGCCAAATAGTCCACAACAGTGGGATATTAATTGTGAATTGTGGAAGATAGCATGTCTCAAAACCAAATTTGAGAGTGCATTCAACATAATAAACAATTAAGAAAATATTTCCAATGAACACAGCTGATAGCAACAAGTGTACTTACATAAATAACAACAACAACAGTGTTATTTATGTGAGGATCTTTGACGAGGTAGATCGTTTCGTAGCGTGGCCTAAGTGGTAGAGGCCTGCTGCACTCTTTCATTAGAATGCAGAAGGCTGCAGGTTCGATTCTAGTAAGAAGCAAAGATTAACTAAAATAGGTCTGATGAGGCTATGTACACATATATATATGCAAATATATATATGTGTATGTGGTAATAGCCGAAACATATGTCACCAATTTCCAAGTTAATATTTGTAGCGTCGGTTGTTGTTCATTGCAAATTTGATTGTAAAAGTTCGTATTAATGGAATATTCAAAAATAGCAGTCTTATAAAGCAAAATTAAAAATCATTTTAATTTGTGAAAAATCATTTAATTAAAAAATTAACTTTTGGAACCGAATATTATCTATACTACACAAAAAATTTTATATGTTTTAACGTAGCATTTTTTGCAAGAACATTGTCTTTAGTTTTTAAGCAACTTTGAGCAACTCCCTTCTGAGAAGAAAAAAAAAATTATCAGCAAGAAACATTTTTCTGTACCTGTCTATTTTTTCGATAAAAAAACGAATAGTGAGACCTTAATAACTGTTTAAAATATTATCCGATTTAACTATCAAATTGTTTGCAATTAAATATACAGTTAAGTGAAGTTACAAAAAAGTGTATTTGTATAAACTATTGTCCAAAAGACCGTGTTTTATTTGGCGTTAATATGAAAAGTTGTAAAAACTATTAGCTTAGAAAAATTTTAATTAGACCCGAATTTTTGCTATATTTTAAAATGGTGTAAAAATAAATTCGCTCAAAATTGGGTGTCTCGAAATATATTGTTAAAAACATCAAAAATCCAAATTTTCGAATATCTCGAGAACGGCCCCTAGGAAAATAATGATTTCGATTTTCGGACTCAGCGACCTCAAATTAGTTTAGAAAATACGGTTTGCAAAATGTTACATTTTGGCTGTTGTCTAGTGTTATTATTATTATTATAATAGACATAAAATTATGTTACCAAATTGATACAAAAAATAACAAAAAGCTTAACTAAAAATTAATCGTCTGAGAATACGCTACAACAACTTTTCAAAATTTTTTTGGAAAATTAATAGGAGATTGCAGAAATTAACTTTATATGTAAAAATGGAAATAGGACTATAGCTCTTTAAGGTATCGAAATGTTCAAAGAATAAGATTATTTTATAAAATCCATTTGCCTAAAAATTTTATATGAAATTTTTGTAACTCTAAAGCCCCCCTTGCGTACGCCCTTGTTGATATATGCTAATTTTATCATCTTCTTTATTTAAAGCTCTTCTATCCTATTCACTACTATTCTCTTATTATTAATTTTGCATCCATATCATTAACTAATTAATGTGCATATGCATATAATTTAAATCAAATAAGCCCAATGCATTGGCCGATTCCTAAAAAAAGGAGATCACTTCGAAGCTTATTTTGAAGGTTAAGAATGGTACTAAATGATTCAGTTAGTAAAAAAGAGCAGACGAATTTGGTCCGTACTGTATACAACCTCAAATATAACCGAAAACCGAGATTTTGCACTTTGAATTTCATGGTGTGATTTAAAAATTTTCATAACGTTGCAGAGAAATATTGCAGAGGTCCATTTGACAGCTCAGTTTGAAGCCAAAGAAGAGTATCAAATGATTCTGTTAATAGAAAAGCGCAAATAACACATACATACATCCAAAATAGCCAAAAATCGTGTTTTTCCACTTTTTTAGGTTAAGATATCTCCGACAAAAAAAAGATTTCGATATCGGTCCGATTGTGTTTTAAAGAAAAAAGCTGGTGTCATTTGAACTTTTATGTAGGGATAACTCAAAATCCAAACGTGATAGAGCAATTCGGATCGGTTTAAGCATTAACCCCTTGAGACCGAGGCCTAGACTATTGTAGATATCGAAAAATGGGGTTCGGATTAAGTTTTTTAGTGTTGAAATTAAGAAAGAAAGTAGGTAGGAAAAGCCCCTTACAACCGGAAATGGTGCAGTCATATTACACAGTGCAGCAAAAAAAAAAAAATCAAAACAACTTTTTGTATACTATTTTTGAAAGCACATGATGTTACTTTTAAAACCCTTTCTGTGTTTCGCTTGTTTGGCTTTGTAGAAAACAATCACAGAAGACCATTTCGTAGCTCATTTTGAAGGTTAAGAATCGTACTAAATGATTCAGTTAGTAAAAAAGAGCAGACGAATTTGGTCCGTACTGTATACAACCTCAAATACAGCCGAAAACCGATATTTTGCACTTTGAGTTTCATGGTGTGATTTTAAAATTATCATAACTTTGCAGAGAAATATTGCCGATGACCGATTGATAGCTCAATATGAAGCCAAAAAAGAGTACCAAATGTTTCTGGTAATAGATATTCACAGACAAATTTCGTGCATCCTGCATATAACATCCAATATATCCAAAAATCGTGTTTTTGCACTTTCTTAGCTTTTTAGGTTAAGATATCTCCGACAAAAAAAAAAGATAACAATTTCGGTCCGAATGAGTTTTGAAGAAAAAAACTAGGGCTATTAGCTGTCATACCAGATTTTACGGCTTAAACGCAAGGTATAATTTCCAATCGAAAATGCGCCGAACTAAAGTTGAACGTAGAGGTATGGTTCCTTGCGCAAATATTCATAGAATTGAATGAACTTTCAGCCTAGGTTGGTTTTTTGTTTGAAAAAATTCATCTAAAAATATGAATCGTTTATTTTGAAAATGGGTCATAATAATCGGCTATTTGACCCACATCTCTTTTTTATATATATATATTAGGGTGGGACGATTCGAAAACTGATCTCGGCTACCCCCCTATGTGAAAGTTCATTCAATTCTATGAATATTTGCCCAAGGAACTATACCTCTGCGTTCAACTTTAGTTCGGCGCATTTTTGATCGAAAATTTTACCTTTTATTAATATTTTTTTTATTTTCCTACTAAATTTTTAAAATTTTTATAAAGACAAAAGTAATGTCATTAGATGTTTTGGCTCGTATTCTTTCAGTAATCATTTAAATTGGGTTCTGTTTACATAAAAAGTTTTCTTTTATTAATATTTTTTTTATTTTCATACTAAATTTTTAAAATTTTTATAAAGACAAAAGTAATATCATTATATGATTTGGCTGGTATTCTGTCAGCAATCAATTAGATTGGGTTCTGTTTACACAAAAAGCTCACCTGATAGTGTAGAATTGATGCTATATATTTAAAAAAGTGATATAGGTCAAATAGCCGATTATTATGACCGACTTTCAATATAAACGATTCATATTTTTGGATGAATTTTTTCAAACAAAACTTCAACCTAGGCTGAAAGTTCATTCAATTCTATGAATATTTGCCCAAGGAGCCATACCTCTACGTTCAACTTTATTTCGGCACATTATCGATTGAAAATTTTACCTTGCGTTTAATATTTATTTTTATGCTGAATTTTCAAAATTCTTATAGAGACTTGATAGCGTGCAATTGATTACATTTATCCAAAAAAATTATATCGGTCAAATAACCGATTCAATATAAACTATTCATATTTTTACATGGATTTTTGGTATATTGTTCTGCAAAATTAAAAAAAGCGGCTAATTTATTTCCTAAAACTGCCACTAGATGTTGCCCTGGAAAAAAATGAGTGTCAGATTCGGCATCCTAGCATCCAAAAATACTTGGGTTGGTGTTTCGATTGAAAAAATCCATGTAAAAATATGACTCGTTTATTTTGAAATCGGTTATTTGACCGATATAATTTTTTGGAATAAATATAATCAATTTCACGCTACCAAGTAAACTTTTCGTAAGACCAGAACCCAATTTTATTGTTTACTGACAGAATATCAGCCAAAACATATTATGATATTACTTTTGTCTCTACAGGAATTTTGAAAATTAAGCATAAAAAAAAATATTAAACGCAAGGTAAAATTTTCAATCGAAAATGCGCCGAACTATAGTTGAACGTAGAGGTATGGTTCATTTGGCAAATATTCATAGAATTGAATGAACTTTCAGCCTAGGTTGAAGTTTTGTTTGGAAAAATTCATCCAAAAATATGAATCGTTTATTTTGAAAGTCGTTCTTAATAATGGGTTATTTGACCTATATCACTTTTTTAAATATATAGCATCAATTCCACACTATCAGGTGAGCTTTTTGTGTAAACAGAACCCAATTTAATTGATTATGGACAGAATACCAGCCAAATCATATAATGATATTACTTTTGTCTTTATAAAAATTTTAAAAATTTAGTAGGAAAATAAAAAAAATATTAATAAAAGGTAAAATTTTCGATCAAAAATGCGCCGAACTAAAGTTGAACGCAAAGGTATCGTTCCTTGGGCAAATATTCATAGAATTGAATGAACTTTCACATAGGGGGTAGCCGAGGTCGATAAAATTTCGTCTATACAATTTGGCCCACCCTAATATATATATATTTTATTTTAGTCGATGATTTTTATGCATAGCTAGCTATTTTTAATGATGAAATTCGTATATTTTTTGCCTATATATATATAATGATAAACTTACCGTTGAGAATAATAATAAGAAAAAACGCGGAGAGTATCGAATGGTATTGGAAACAATGATAAAAATATCAAAAGTTCAAAATTGATGATTTTTGGTGAGTAAAAAAAAACGTAAAAAAAACCGAAAAAGGAAGCAGCACTTCTGATACGAAATTTCAATAAAATTTCAGAGATAGATAAATATGTAAAAAATTAATTTACATTGTCTGAATTTGGAGAAAACGCTATTTTCAGGTTTGTGGAGTAACTCAAAGAAAAGATTATATTAAAATTTACCTTCGGACTTTGCCAATAGGACTTTCTCAGTTATGATCATTTGAAGAGATGGTATATCAGCTCCCAAATACAAAGGAGTAAATATTTTGGGTGCGTGCCATCGCCCATTTTTCTGGGCATTCCTCTTAATGGCACTAACACCGTGCAGCAAATTTTAACTCATTTCGAGTGTATTTTGGCCATTAATCGGTTTCTCGATACTAATGCAATTTCGTCCTTTGTATGGGGATGAAAGACCTTATCTTCAAAGGACCATAGCTCGGAAAGAGCCCTTTTGGACAAGTTTGAAGTTATATTTTTGTGAGGAAGAGTGTGGCTATTTGATGCCACTAATAAAAAATAATTTCATCTTTTCCTGTAGCTACGCTACAATACTAAACACAGCGTTTTCTCAACTTCAAGCAAGGATATTTCGAAATGACAGTTCTCGTGATAAAGGCGGATTCAGCGTCGAAAAGCACATAAGACTGCATATAAGATTAAAAGTTCGTTCCATTTTTTTTCTGCCTGAGTAACTAACGAAAATTTTTACTTTGGTAAAAAGTGGGCGTGGAAATTATTGAACAACGCCCATTTCTCGTTATGCTTTAGATATTCATGAACCAGACCCGCATACCAAATTTCATCAAAAAATTTTACACCATTTACAGCAAATAGCATTTGATGTGTTTTATATTTTTGTGTGCGGTGCCACTCCCTTCAACGAGTTTTCTCAATATAACGGCATATCACATTTTAATCCTTGCTTTTAGGGGTGCAATCTCTTAAATTTTTCATTAAAATTGTTGGAGTCGTTTTCGAGTCATATTGAATTAAAATTTTCAATGGTTAAACAAGAGGCGTAGCATTTTTTTGATACTGCCCACTTTTCGTTTATTACAAGGCATTGATAAGTAGTACCTACATACCATATTTCATTAACATACCTTGTAACATTTGCGAGAAATAGCATTTAACGTGTTTTGCTAGTATGGGAGATTCCACGCGCAACGGCGATATTTCGCCCACTTTCAGATCAAAGATGCCTTATAGCAAGTAGGCTCCCCACAGTTAATTTCAAAATGATTGCTTTATTAGTTCTCTTTTTATATCGTATTATATTTTTGTGGGCGGTGTCACGCCCTTCAACGAGTTTTCCCAATATAATGTCAACACACTCTGGTAGCTGTAGAAAGGTTTAATGATCTAGGGGTCATGCTTGATCTTAAGCTCCAGTTCAAATTTCATATAAATTTGACCATTAACAATTTAGTTATGAGTAAAATTTTTTTAAGCTTAACAGCTACAAGTTAAAAAGTGAAAGAAAAAACCGAAATATGTGTACGCATACGTACTACGTAATTAATGGTTATATGTATTGGATAAGAAAGAGAGAATTTACTTATACGCAAAAGCGTTGCCAGAAGTTGGTATTTGTAAAATAAATTGTAAATAAAAAAAACTTTTGGCTAAACATGTGCACCAATCGATGGGGAAAGGTCGAAAATAAATTTTTGACATGACCAGGGGTGTCCCCGACCCCTCTAAGTGACCGATTTGGGCCCATTTTCGTACAAAAATTTGATTTCACCAATCGATGGGGAAAGGTCGAAAATGGATTTTGGACATGACCAGGGATGTCCCCGACCCCTCTAAGTGACCGATTTGGGCCCATTTTGGTAAAAAAATTTTATTGAACCAATCGATGGGGAAAGGTCGAAAATGGATTTTGGACATGACCAGGGGTGTCCCCGACCCCTCTAAGTGACCGATTTGGGCCCATTTTGGTAAAAAAAATTTATTGTACCAATCGATGGGGAAAGGTCGAAAATGGATTTTGGACATGACCAGGGGTGTCCCCGACCCCTCTAAGTGACCGTTTTGGGCCCATTTTGGTGAACAATTTTTATTGCACCAATCGATGAGGAAAGGTCGAAAATGGATTTTGGACATGACCAGGGATGTCCCCGACCCCTCTAAGTGAGCGATTTGGGCCCATTTTTGTAAAAAAAATTTGATTTCACCAATCGATGGGGAAAGGTTGAAAATGGATTTTGGACATGACCAGGGGTGTCCCCGACCCCTCTAAGTGACCGATTTGGGCCCATTTTTGTAAAAAAATTTGATTTCCCCATCGATTGGTGCAATAAAATTTTTTTACAAAAATGGGCCCAAAACGGTCACTTATAGGGGTCGGGGACACCCCTGGTCATGTCCAAAATCCATTTTCGACCTTTCCCCATCGATTGGTGCAATAAAATTTTTTTACAAAAATGGGCCCAAAACGGTCACTTATAGGGATCGGGGACACCCCTGGTCATGTCCAAAATCCATTTTCGACCTTTCCCCATCGATTGGTGAAATCAAATTTTTTTACAAAAATGGGCCCAAAACGGTCACTTAGAGGGGTCGGGGACACCCCTGGTCATGTCAAAAATTTATTTTCGACCTTTCCCCATCGATTGGTGCAATAAAAATTGTTCACCAAAATGGGCCCAAATCGGTCACTTAGAGGGGTCGGGGACATCCCTGGTCATGTCCAAAATATTTTTTCGATCTTTCCCCATCGATTGGTGCAATAAAATTTAAACAATTAAAAAAATAAATTTCTAATTTTGGCGTAATTGCCACAAACTGGCAACTTTGCCTATAATCTCAATAGCTAAAAAAAAAATAATTGTTACAATCGTTTACGCATATTATGCGTACAGCTAGTTATAGTTAAAAGAGATATGAATAACTAGGTAACTAAAGTACGTAGAAAAAAAAACACGATTACGTTTTTTAACGTAATCTATTGCTTTCGGTAACAGTTATATCGGTTAATGATTTAACTGATGCAGACCTTTATTAGCAAAGCTAAGGGTGTTCTTGGCTTTATCAAGCGTTGGGCCAAAGAATTCAATGACCATTATACAACGAAACTTCTTTACACTTCTCTTGTGAGGCCTATCCTAGAGTACGCATCACCTGTATTGAATCCATGCTATAAAATCTATAGTGATCAACTAGAATCAGTCCAAAAACAATTTTTATTATTTGCACTTCGTGGACTACCGTGGAATCCTGACCAAAATCTGCCTTCATATGTAAGCCGTTTGAAATCAATCCGTTTACCTTCATTGAATAGTAGAAGAGTAATGCTTAATGTAACTTTTTTGCATAAAATTATTAAAGGCGAAACGAATTCACCAATTGTACTTCAATCAATAGATTTCAATGTTCCAGGAAGAGACTCAAGGCATTATCGCCCTCTAAAATTGTCACATTGTAGGTCAAATTATGCACAATTTAGTCCCTTCCGCAGCATCTGTAACAATTTTAACAGCTTATACCACTTATATTCTTTTGATGAATCAATCGCTATCCTTAAATGTAAAATAATCTTGCACTTGAACTCCTAGCACGTGTGGCGTTTTCTCGTTTTCTTCTTCATATTTCGATTTAATATGTAGCTGTTGATCAGTCATGATCTATAGCTTCGAAGCGTGTATCCCGCGTCACTGATCCGCTCAACAGCAGAGCAGTCCGGTCTGCTTGTAGTCGGTCACCAAACGTACGTTACACGGATGCGCCTCTCGGGCGGTTAGACGAGTGGTGGGATCGCAGGGAACGTTCGTAAAAAAAAAAAAAAAAAAAAAAAAAAATGTCACATATTGATTCATCAAAATTGTTGGAGCCGTTTTCGAGTAATATTTTCAAGGGTTAAAAAGTGGGCGTGGCACTTCTTCCATCCCGCCCACTTTTTGTCCATTAAAAGACATTGAAAGTCAGTAGCTGTGTACTAAATTTCATCAAAATACCTTCAATGGTTTGGAAGTTATGACTAGATCAAATTTAAAATTTAGAGCGGTGCCACGCCCCTAAGTAGGCAACTATAAAGTTGAAATCTTGTTCATTTTTCATTCTATGTTAGAGCGCATCTTCTCCAAAGTTTCATTAAAATCGCTGCATCCGTTCTCGAGAAATATTTATATTTATATATAAATTTATTTATATATTCCCTGTAGTTCAACTGGTGGCGAGTGCCCCCTATACACTAGTGAATTCACCAACCACTGGTGTTCAGTCACTTCACTAGCGAAAGGTAATGCACCCAGCTCTTCTCAAGGAGACAATTGGCGCAATATCGTTAGCGAAGTAGCTAGCGACTCACGCACTAGTTCCTTTTTTGACCCCGGGTAATACAAGAAGTCGTCAGTTTAAAAATAAAATATAAAACGTGAGCGATAAAAACATTTGAATTTCAAAATTTCTATGGAGAGACTTTTTAGTTTCAAAATTTGAGTAATTTTATTTATCAAAAAAGCAAAAAAAAAAGAAGAGAACAAAATTTAAAAAAAATTCAAAAATTTTTTCAATTGTTTAAATTCGAATTTCACACAACTACGTCAATAAGCTTTATAGACGAGTGAGCTAAAGACTTCGTAATTTAGGTAAAAAACGTTGTACCCTTGCACTATAGGTCAAAAGGCACACTTTTCTGGCCAAAATTCATAACGTCCACATTATCATGGATACCGACTGCAAATGTAGTCCTTATGTTGACTCTAGACTAAAAGAACAATTCTGAAAAAAATCTTAACCCTTGGACTACCGAGTCAAAAATGGCACGTTATAAATTCTCTAAATAAATAACACATACCAAAAAGGTTTTGTTTTTAAGCATTTCCGAAGTAACTCCATGTGGTGAATCCGAGGTCAGAATTGACCCACCACTTCAGGATTTGGAGATATTTGAGGTCAAACTCATGAAAAATGGGTGGCACTCAAAAGCGGCCAAAAAAATAGCAGCCAAAAAATAGCGGCCAACAAAAAGGGGCCAAAAAAAAGCGGCCAAATAAAAAAGGGGCCATATATAAAAAGGGGCCAAAAAAAAGGGGCCAAAAAATAGCGGCCAAAAAAAAGCGGCCAAAGGAAAAAAGAGGCCAAAAATAATAATACTTAACTAATGTCAGCAATCACATTCACTATAATTAACTTCATTGTACTTCTTAACTAACTTTTTCCATGTATTATTTACACAATTTGTCAATTTACTTTAATATTTTACCTAATGTCTTTGATTTTTAACACTTTAACCATTTTTGGCCTCTTTTTTCCTTTGGCCGCTTTTTTTTGCCGCTATTTTTTGGCCCCTTTTTTTTGGCCGCTATTTTTTGGCCCCTTTTCGTATTTGGCCCCTTTTTTTCTTTGGCCGCTTTGTTTTGGCCGCTATTTTTTGGACCCTTTTTTTGGCCGCTATTTTTTGGCCGCTATTTTTTGGCCGCTATTTTTTGGCCGCTATTGAGTGGAACCTGAAAAATGGCTATTTTGGCTATTTTTGAAGTTCGATGCAAACTGCACAAAATTTTCATTATTTTTTTTACCAAATGTATCACGTTGTTCTATTATGTTTCTTCAAAATAAGTTCCTAAAAATTGCCCTACGATACTTCCTTTCAAAGTTATGGCCAATTGAAGATGACAGGTCATGACATCTTGAAATCCCATAAAACGGGTAAAACGACACAACTTTGGATTTCATGATATCATCTTAAATCTGCAATAACTTTTGAAGTATGTAAGTATTGTTTGGCACTTTTTAAGAGCTCATTTTGAAGGTAAAAAGTGGTACTCAGTAATGAATTATGCAAAAAAAAATAAAAAAATTTTTTGCAGTCTACAACTAACCTCAAAAGTAACAAAAGTACTTATTTTTCGTATATTAACCCCAAATATCTCTATTTTTCGAAAAACCTAATGCAAAACTTATGCGCACTTTTACCCAAGTTACTTGAATTAGTAGTATCTTCAGTATTTTCTAATAAGAAATTGAAAAATAGCTTCTTCGTTTTCTTTTTTGTCTGTCTTTTGCAACCAGATTTCGAATAAATCGAAATTACGGAAGAAAAGTTACCTGACAAAAAAATTCATTAAAAAAAACGGGCAAAATCGGGCGTCTATATTTCTAAATAACATTAACAATAGCAACGTCTTACTAGTTTCGAGTTTCTTTGGACTAACAAATTCCAATAAAATTTTAAAAGCTTAGACGAAGTTCAAAATTTAAAAAAATACTAAAAGTCAGGGGTCTAATTTGAATTTTAAATTTTTCCACAGAAAACCAAAATATATTTAAATGTTTTGGCCTAAATTGCATAATACATAACATCATCAATTTTATAAGTTTATATTTTAGAAAAAAACAAATTATTTTAATTACTTTTTATTGATTGAAAAAAAAGAGCTGAAATCACGACTTTTTTGAGTAATCTCAGTAAAATGCAAATGCATCAAATTTGACACATCGCTGAAGAACGGAAAATTATTTTACCCCAAAACGAAAAACACTTTTGTTTGTATTGAAGTATTCTCCGTTACACTGCATCAACAAAATTCCAATAGCAATACTTGCAAAAATTTAATTTTGGCCAAAAAAGTATGCCTTTTGACCTATAGTGCCTTGATTCGAATCTCGGTACTGGTAGTTTGGTTTTTTTTTTTTTTCTTTCAGTAAGAGAGCGCTCTCTCTCACAAGCGATGTGGGCGGCGATATAGCTAGCGAAAGGTAGTGCACAGTGTCGCCTCTCGGTAACTTTCAATGACATCGCTGTGTTAAATTCTACAGTCAAACACATTGTAGGTAGATAGGCAGGGGACTAGTACCGGCTACCGGTAGCTAGCGAAATCGCTAGATCAGGACTAGTGCTGCCGAACTATAGGGTTTATAAACATACATACAATTTTAGCTCGTGCAAGAAGACAAGATACAATGAGCCTCAAAATAAAGTAAACACTTTGCTTTCTTATTTTCAAAATTTAATTGCAACAAAGCAATCCACTTTAAATAAAAGGTAATAATGCATAACTCACAAGTCATTTATGGAGAATTAAACTATACATAAAGATAAAATAAAACCAAAATATAACCAGAAAAAATTCACCAAAATTAAAAAAATAACAGATTTTACGCGTCAAAAAAAAGTAAACAGATATTAACATAATTACAAAAACAAGCTTAATATTACAAATTAATTTTTGATTTGTTTTCCTTTAGTCTTAAATACCACATTCAGTCTTCTAGGAATAAAATCGATCAGATTTTTCGTAATATCAGGCGAGATTTCGCTCTATTATTCCCTAAACACCTGTTTTAGATTCTTCTTGATAGAAATGGTCCTTTCTCTGATTTTCCTGTCGACATTTTTCTACAAATGTTCACTAGGGTTACGATCTTGGGACCTAGGGGGTTACCAATGGTCTTAGGAGTGTGGTGTCGTAACTATTCCTTGATAATTATGGACTTTTGTTTTATATTGTCCTGTTGGAAGATACTGTTACTTCATACATCGAATAGAGCTTAAAGTGCAATTAAAATCTCGGAAAAAAAGTGCACAGACATCATGTACACCAATGAGTGTCATATCCGTCAGGAGAGAACTCCATAAAAACGGCTAACATTGAAGATAACCACTCAATATGCAATTCATAGCATAACTGATCCTCTCTATCATGTTTAAGAATGTTTATGGCACATGCTTAATGAAGGTTTGATTTTTGGTTCGCCATATTTTTGGTGAATTTTTCGCGCCAAAAATTTCAAACATGCTTTCGTCAGTGAACAGAATGTTTTCCCAAAAAGATGGAGCTTCATTTCTGTATTTTAAAGCGACATCTATACGCTTCTTCTTTGTTTATTTTTGATATGAATTGCATATTGAGTGTTTATCTTCTATGTTAGGCGTTTTTTTTTTTTTTTTTAGTTCTTTCCTGACGGTTATGACACTCATTGGTGTACGTGCATGTGCATTTTTTTTCCGAGATTTTAACTGCACGTGAAGCTCTATTCAATGTATGAAGTAACTGTATCTTCCAACAGGACAATATAAAACAAAAGTCCATAATAATTCGATGTATCAAGTAACAGTATCTTCCAACAGGACAACAATATAAGACAAAAGTCCATAATTAACAAGGAATAGTTACAACACCACACTTCTAAGGCTCTTGGTTACCCCCTTAGTCCCAAGATCGTAACCCTAGTGAACATTTGTAGAAAAATTGTGACAGGAAAATCAGAGAAAGGACCATTTCTATCAATAAGAATCTAAAATAGGTGTTTAAGGAATAATAGTGCGAAATCTCCGCTGATATTACGAAAAATCTGGTCGGTTCTATCCCTAGAAGACTGAATTTAGTATTGAAGACTTAAGGAAAACAAATCAAAAATTAATCTGTAATATAAAGCTAGTTTTTGTAATTATATTAAGATCTGTTTACTTTTTTTTGACGCGTAAAATCTGGTAATTTTTTTAATTTTGGTGAATTATTTCTGGTTGTGTTTTGGTTTGGTTTTATATTTATGTTTAGTTCAACTCTCCGTAAATCACTGCTGAGTTATGCATTATTACTTTTTATTTAAAGTGGATTGCTTTGTAACAATTACATTTTGAAAATTAGAAAGCAAAGTGTATACTTTATTTTGACGCTCACTCTATATGTAAATTTTGAAAATTCATATGGACAAAAAAGTAATGTCAAAATATGAATTGGCTGGTATTTTGTCAAAATTGAACATAATTGGGTTCTGTTTACACGAAAAGTTTACTTGATGGTGTGTTATCGACGGTATTTATTTGAAAAAATTATATCGGTCAAATAACTGATTATAATGACCCACTTTCAAAATAAACTATTCATATTTTTACATGCATTTTTTCAAACAACACACCAACCTAAGCTGCCGAGTCTGACATTGATTTTTTTTTTCAAGGCGCCATCTAGTGGCCGTTTAAGGAACTAAATAAGCAGTTTTTCTTATTTTATACAACAACCCAACATCGTTAATTTTGAAAGTGGGTCATAATAATTGGCTATTTCACCGATATCACTTTTTCAAATAAATACCTTCAATTCCACACCATCATGCAAACAGAACCTAATTTTATTAATTTTTAACAGAATACCAGCCAATTCATATTATGACATTACTTTTGTCTCTATAAGAATTTTCAAAATGTAGTATAAAAATAAATATTTGATGCAAGGTAAAATTTTCAATCGAAAAGAAAGAAATTTTCATGCAATTTACCAAAACATTACAATAGCACCAAAACATTAGAATTGCATGAAAATTTCTTTGGTTTACTTTTTTGGTTTCCTTTAAAAAAATATGCTAATGAAGAAAATCAGATACAAATTACATATCAAATGTAAGGAAATAAATTGGGCTTTCATAAATTGTTACCAAAACTATGTGTTAATAATACAAACTTTGGAAAAAAAAGTGCTTTAAAAAAAAAATTTGGTCGAAACTTTCGAAAAATTGCCATATCTCGAAAACCATGACTCGGATTCAAAACTTTTGTGCATTAATTTTGTAGTCAATTAAAATACCTTTTATATGGCACCAATATAATTAAAATCCATCAAGGGGTTCCGAACTCATACCGGTTTTTAATAAAGCTATATCCCGATCTTCCGATGGCGATATCTCCGTCAGTTTTGCGAATTTCGGAAAATAGAACTAAGAAAAGTTATTCAGAAACATCCTAGAAATCTTACATTTGACGGTGTTCTTCTAAGCCCCAACCACCCTGTATACATAGTAACATCCATATGTAAATAAAAATGTTCCTTCATTGCATTTGGATATAAATATTTGAATTTTTTGAACTTGCTTTGGATTTTTTTGTAGTGTCCTTGTTCTTATTTTTTGCAATGAATTTTATTTAAGCTAATATTCAATAAATAATTACTTTTTCATCTTAGTGGAAGTAGTCAAGATTTTATTGAAAGATTTGATAATTTATTCGTCCCACTAAACTTCAGAAATGAAATGATTATATCTTTTTATATAGCATTCTAGGATGAAAGTATTCGCAATTGTTTAATTTTCAGCATACGTATATATTACACACAATATAAAATAAAATTTTCATACCCAAGGGTTTTTGACATTTTGGCATGTATATGAACTACACAATATTGTTTACTTTGTATATATTAAAATTATATTATACCCTACACAGTGTATATTAATTCTATACTCTATTAGTAACATATTAGATGGGATTTTGTAGTTTTACAATTTTTGTAAAATACTTTTTTGCAAAATTAAAATGATTTCTGTAAAATTTGAAAAATTAAAGTTTACTTAAACCGGGAGTGCTTTTCTATCGGTTTGCGCGAATCATTTGGAAACCCTTTGAAATTTTTTTTTTATCTCTGTTACGTGATTGCATATATCCGAAACTTACATTATCACAAAGATAATCAAACCATTCTCTACAATGTGTGAGAATCGTATTGAGTAGAAATTCGCCATGTGGGCCCATGATTTTCGACATGGTGACGAAAATTGAAACCGAATATCGCAATACAATCTAAGTAGTAGGAACCTATGACATAAAAAGTTTTGAAAAAAGGTAATTTGTTTATTTACGATGCACGATTCAAAATTGAGGTATCATTTTACAGAAAAATGGATGGTAGAAAAAAAAATACAGTCAACAATAAATAATAATTAGAACTACGCACCAAAGCTGCGCGTTTGCAGTCTCATGCTTGCACGCTTAACATTGCGTTCATGCAAGTTAAAAATTGTTATTACTTCCAACACAAGATTCATATCAAAACACTGTGCGCGGTGCCAAACAATATTGAAAATCATTAACCATGGGGGCGAGCACAAAAATGTTTTAATGGATTTCTTACCTTCGGACTTCAAGGCTTCTTTTCCTGGAAGAAATTTTAAATTATCGCGTGGAGAACCGGATCAAATGAGCATTTGTTTTTCAAAAACCAATAAAAAAATAGCAACAACTAATACAAACGCGTATTTGTTTTCTACCATCCCGCTTAATTATCAAAAACTTTCAATAAAAAGTTCACGAGAAATTAATTTTTCAGTAAAATGATACCACAATTTTCAATCGTGCAATAAAAATAAACAACTTTACCTTTTTCAAAACTTTTTATGTCATAGCTTTCCACCACTTAGTAAATTGCATTGCAATATTCGTTTTCAATTTTCGTCACCACGTCGAAAATCATGGGCCCACTTGGTGAATATCTACTCTATTATATTAACAAACATACGTTGAATTACAGCGTATTTTAATCGCTAAATAACTTGACGGTCAATTCAGATCGACCGTGGTGTTCAAATGAACGCTTCATCCTCATTGCACAAAAGCAAAGCGAAATCCCATTATAAAAAATAAAAAAATAACCAATACACACAGTCTAGCAAGAAACCCGTAGAAAAACAAATTTTGATACGCTGCATAAATCGCACCAGGAATTGATTTTTTCATGAAAATTACTTTTAACTGAACTATTAGTCATACATTAGTACAGATAAATTTTCATACGAATCTTTAAATTGGTCCTCCATTTGCCATAATTGTGTGTTAAGTAGAAAATGCAGTGTCATTAAGTTACATAGTTAAAAATTCTTCAAATGATAATTGAATAGAAATAGCACTGTGCACAAAAAAGTAGTGATTACAAAAATTTCCCTTTGTCCATTTATAAGATCTACCTTCAATAGTTTTTTATGAACCTCAGAAAAATGACACATAGTCTAAGGTTGAAATGACAATAAAAAGCTTCCATAAATAACATTTTCGTCCGCAACGCTTCTCTTATATTATAGGTAAGATTTTGAGATTTAAATCAGATAATTTGCATTATTATTAAATTTTTAAAAGTAGTTTTAAAGTTTAATCTTTAAATTGTTAAAATTGAATTCTTGATAACAAGATATTGAAAACTACATAGTAAAACTTATTTAAGATAAGCCAATGCAAACTGCATAAGTTTATCGAAATTTAAAAAACAAAATGTCTACAGAACTTCCTACAACCAAGTTTTTAATGCTTAAATATCTTTAGGTTAAGCTTCTTATTATTTTTAAAATAAGAACGAGAGACGTTCACATTAAACGTTATCAAAAACATTACAAGCCCTTGGAATTATGTATTGCTTTAATGCAGCTTATATACTCGTACATACATACCAATATAGAGCACTACATGGTACAAAATAAATAATTAACATAAGAGATAATGTGGAGCTGACACACCCACCTGTATTTCAGCTACAGTGTAGGGCATTTAATTTTGAGCTTACCAAATGTAACACCTTTGTAAAGGAATAAATATAATTTTTAGTAAAGAGTGAACTAACTCCACAATTTCAAGAGATGAAAAAAAAAATATGTAAAAAAAGGAAAAAATTTGAGAATGGTAAAAAATTTAGTCAAACCATATCCGATCAAAAAAAGTATGTCAAAAATATATCAAAATGATATCCAAAATTTGTCAGTGACATACATAATTTTGACAAAAAAAGGATATCAAAATGATATACGGAATGTAACGCTTTTCGTATATCACCATGATATCAATAAAAGATATCAAAATGATATCAAAAAAAGATATCAAAATGATATCAAAAAAAGATATCAAAATGATATCAAAAAATGATATCAAAATGATATACAAAAATTGTATATCAATGATATACAAAATTTGTATATCATTTTGATATCCATTTGTGATACAAAATTGACATAACCAACTTTGAGTCTTTGAAATTTTGCAATATTGTATTTGATCGTCGGCAACAAGTTTTTAGAAATTGCCCGCATGCAGCAAATGAATGAAGTGCCGGTTTTTTTAACTCAATTATATGTTTGTGCTTTTTCACTTATTTCATGAGAAAATTCACTTACTAAAATCGGCTGCGCGTCCGCTTTCCATAGCATTTGTTTTCCCAACCACAGGCTGCATACAACAACTGAAGGGAGTGTCGGTTTTTTTGCACTCAATTATATTTGTGTGCTTTTCACTAATTTCAGTACAAAATTCACTTCTTTTACACTAAAATTGACTGCGCGTTTGTCTTCTAAAGTTATCTTTCCATAGAATCCACAAACGAAAACGTAAAATTTGACATATCAGCAGCTGATAAATTTCTGATATCATTTTGATATACATTTCTGATACAAAATTGATATCAGCGGCTGATAAATTTTTGATATCATTTTGATATACATTTCTGATACAAAATGGACATGTTTTTCAATGATATCAAAAATATATCAAAATGATATACAAAAAATGGATATCAGCGGCTGATACATTTTTGATATCATTTTGATATACATTTCTGATACATTGACAAGAACTTGACAAGTTTTTTTGATCGGGTACCGTTCATGATGAAAAAAAGTTTTAATCTTGTAGTAAGAGTAGAACTGATTTCATAGACTTCACAATTTTTTTTTAAGAATAAATAGAAATACATATGGTCAATCTCAAAATCTGCCACGTGACATTCGTACGCTGTTTTTTGGTAATATCTATGTTAAATAATTGAAATGTTCATGATTTAAGAATTTTATATTATTAAGCTCCTTGAGATACACACTTCCTTCGAACGAAGAATTATTATACTTATACTTGTGTGGTTTTCGTGTTATTAGCAGTCAAACTTCTCTGCCACGTGACACAAATTTGGAAGTAATTTTTGAGGTACACATACATTCATTGAAATTTCAGCGCTTCTACCCAACCGACCGATCACAAATTTTTATATGTTAGAAATGAAAGATGAATTAAGAGAACTGCATTCATGATGGTCTTTTAAGCTTATGTGGAAATGATTTAAGAGCAAAAATATTGTCTCTGCCACGTGAGATACAAAATCTGCCACGTTACACCGTCTGAAAAATTGTATAAAAAATTAATTCATACCCTTGTGAATGTTCGTAACAACAAATAGAATGAAAAAGAGCATTAAATTATGTATGCCTACTTCGCTAAACCTGCCTTAAGCTTCATTTTACCCAAGTTTCCCATTAGGTTAGGCGCTAGACGGACTTGAGTATAAAAAATATGAGAACCGCAATCTGAGCCTAGATTCTTATTGGTAGGACTCCAAGTTACTAAAAATATGATGATGCCAGAATCTGCGACGGTCCATTTTTTTAAAATCCCCTACCCCCATCCAGGCCTACCATGGTTTTCCGTGCTAGTTTTTTATAGCCGTTTATGATGGAATTAGATCTGCTTATTACGAATCTGAGTTTGGTTTTCTTTCTATCACGTCTGGATCCTGAGTTATCGTTGCTTAAAAATGAAAAAATCACTGTTTAGGGTTCTACCTAAAGCTACATCACAAAAACAGCAAATAGTACAATCATTTGGGATGATGTTACCTGGAAGGTTTTGCGGGATTTTTGCAAATGAGTTATTTTATAGATTTTGATGTGCTCTTTCAGAATTTCAACTTTGTTACCTCGAGTCATGTTCGCTCGCGCCGCCATATTGGAAAAATGGCGTCCAAAATCAGTTTTTTTCAAATATCTCTTTAACAGTTACACACCGTTCATGAGTGCCTACTCATAAGCGGCATGCACAATTTACAAATTTTTTTTGAAATTTTGAATTAGGATATCTCCTGAGTAATAAGTCGTAGGAAAACAAATAATAGATCATTTTTATATTGTAGATATAAGCTAAAATTTTGCGCCACAATATTTTTCTCTAAATCTAACCGTTAAAGAGATATTTGAAAAAAAAACTGATTTTGGACGCCATTTTTCCAATATGGCGGAGCGAGCGAACATGACTTGAGGTAGCAAAGTTGAAATTCTGAAAGAGCACATCGAAATCTATAAAATAACTCATTTGCAAAAATCCCGCAAAACTTTCCAGGTAAAACTACCAAATGACTGTACTAAAAGGGTATCATTGATTTTTTTCAATGGATTTGGAAAGCCAACTGCATTCACAACAAGCCATACTGACGCTATTTTACGAATATATTACTTTTTTACGAGATATAGGCCATTACAAAAAAGGGTTTTTTCAACGCCATACAAAGGATTAATGATTTCATGGTTTTAGATTTTAATACATATCTCACAAACTATGCTAGCGATTTTGACGAAAATTAATGGAAGGATGGCGAACATAAATACCATACACTGCACTATAGGTCAAAACGCACACTTTTTTGGCCAAAATTCATACCGTCCATATTATCATAGATACCGACTGCAAATGTAGTCAACAGTAAGTTGACTCTAGACTAAAAAAAACAATTCTGAAAAAAATCTTAACCCCGGGTCTACCGGGTCAAAAATGACACGTAATAAATTCTCTAAATTAATAACGCATACCAGCAAGGTTTTGTTTTTAAGCATTTCCGAAGTAACTTCATGCGATGAATCCGAATCCAAAGTCAGGATTCACCCACCACTTCAGACTTTGGAGATATTTCATTTTCATTATTTTTTTTACCAAATGTATCACGTAGTTCTGTTATGTTTCTTCAAAATAAGCTCTTAAAAATTCCATACAATACTTTATTTAAAAGTAATGGCCGATTTAAGAAGTCATGTCATGACATCTTGAAATCCCAAAAAACGGGTAAAACGACACAACTTTAGATTTCATGATATCATCTTAAATCTGCAATAACTTTTGAAGAAAGTATTGCTTGGCACTTCTTAAGAGCTCGTTTTGAAGGTAAAAAGTGGTACTCAGTAATGAATTATGCAAAAAAAAAATAAAAAAAATTTTGTGCAGTCTACAACTAACCTCAAAAGTAACTAATTTTTCGTATATTAACCTCAAATATCTCTATTTTTCCAAAAACCTAATGCAAAAATTATGCGCACTTTTACCCAAGTTACTTTTTCTAGTAGTATCTTCAGTATTTTTTACAAAAAAAAAACGGTCAAAATCGGACGTCTATATTTCTAAATAACATTAACAAAAGAACCATCTTACTAGTTTTGGGTTTCTTAGAACTAACAAATTCCAACAAAATTTTAAAAGCTTACACGAAGTTCAAAATTTAAAAAAAATACTAAAAGTCATATATTTAAATGTTTTGAACTACATTGCATTATACATAACATCGTCAATTTTATAAATTTTAATTTTAGAAAAAAACAAATTATTTAAATTACTTTTTATTGATTAAAAACAAAAGCTAAAATCACGACTTTTTTGAGTTATCTCAGTAAAATGCAAATGCATTAACTTTGACACATCGCTGAGGAACGGAAAATTATTTTACCCCAAAACAACAAATATTTTTGCTTGTATTGAAGTATTCTCAACAAAAACTCAATAGCAACACTTGTAAAAATTGAATTTTGGCCAAAAAAGTGCGCCTTTTGACCTATAGTGCACTGGGTGGAAAAAAGTGAAATTAAATAAGGGCCACGCCCACTTTTTCACTTATTAAGTTTTACGATCGCATGGCAGCGGCTCTTCTTGTATTGCTCAAATGTAACATCTTTTTTGAGCTTTTCGGTGTAATTTTTGTTCATTTCAGCTTTGGTGAGGCGATCCTGTGCTACAAATTGGCGATTGAAATCAAAAAAACTAAATATAAAATTCACTGTGACAAATCTCTGTCACGTTACACATATATTATGGCCTTTTAGAGAAAGAAGGCTTCTAAAAATTGCTAAAACTTAAGTGTAGTCAAGATGTATTCATAGTTTGTTCGTCAGAAATGCAATTGCCGTTAAATTAGATCGCGGTTAATGCGCCATTAAAAACTTTTTTGTATCTGCCACGATACATTTAAATTGCGGATTTTTCATTGCCATAAAATCGGCTTACCAAAACATTATTTTTTTACATTTTATTATTTATTTATTTATATAATGCTATAATTTCACAACTAGCTACAAAAAAACACCATGCGAATTGAATTTAGCGGTTGTAACGATGTTTTTGCCGGGGTAAACGTCAGGCAGTTATCCAGGGTCAGTTTTCTGAGGGTTTCGTTACAAAAAATTTATTCCAATGTAGATTTAGTTTATTATTAGTTTTATTTAGTTTTGGTTTTTTTCTTTTTACAGTTTCTTATGCTAGTTGTTTTGTTTATTTATGATTAACAATATTTCGTTCTTAACCTACTAAATTAATTAATGATATAAAATGTAAGAAAAAAAATAAATATTAGTTATAATTAATGTATGTAAGACAATTTATATTTCAATGGAAAGTATCAGGATCCGAGCGGTGTTTCTTTCCGATGACTGGACTTCCGTTGTGTAGATCGCGAGTAGCTGTGAACGTGAATGAAAGAGACAAAAGTATACGATGTATTCAGGGAGCGAGATCTCGTTTTGTGGACGGGAAGATGTGCAACCTCAACCACAAAAGAACTGGTAACGCGTGTCTGAAAGAGACGAAAGTATATGACGTATTCAGAGAGCGAGACTTCGTTTTGTGGAGGGGAAGATGTGCAACCTCAACCACAAAAGAACTGGTAACGCGTGTCTGAAAGAGACGAAAGTATATGACGCATTCAGAGAGCGAGACTTTGTTTTGTGGAGGGGAAGATGTGCAACCTCAACCACAAAAGAACTGGTAACGCGTGTCTGAAAGAGACGAAAGTATATGACGTATTCAGGGAGCGAGACTTCGTTTTGTGGAGGGGAAGATGTGCAACCTCAACCACAAAAGAACTGGTAACGCGTGTCTGAAAGAGACGAAAGTATATGACGTATTCAGAGAGCGAGACTTCGTTTTGTGGAGGGGAAGATGTGCAACCTCAACCACAAAAGAACTGGTAACGCGTGTCTGAAAGAGACGAAAGTATATGACGTATTCAGGGAGCGAGACTTCGTTTTGTGGAGGGGAAGATGTGCAACCTCAACCACAAAAGAACTGGTAACGCGTGTCTAATAGAGACGAAAGTATGTGACGTATTCAGAGAGCGAGACTTCGTTTTGTGGAGGGGAAGATGTGCAACCTCAACCACAAAAGAACTGGTAACGCGTGTCTGAAAGAGACGAAAGTATATGACGTATTCAGAGAGCGAGACTTCGTTTTATGGAGGGGAAGATGTGCAACCTCAACCACAAAAGAACTGGTAACGCGTTTCTGAAAGAGACGAAAGTATAACGTATTCAGGGAGCGAGACTTCGTTTTGTGGAGGGGAAGATGTGCAACCTCAACCACAAAAGAACTGGTAACGCGTGTCTGAAAGAGACGAACGTATAACGAAGTATGAGTTTAGCTGTTTACAAAGAGAATTAATGTGAGTTAACACGCGGCCTCATATTATAGACCGAAGATCCAAGAACTGTACTATACGATGAAGCGAGATAAACGATGTGTACACGATCACTGTTGGAAACAGAAAAGAGACTCGAGACAAGTTGAGCGAAAGGCTAACGCGTTGCTCTATTTTATATAGGGAAGATGTGCAACCTCTCTACAAAATGAGCGAAGTTACGAAGTAAACACGAGAACGGTTGGAGATAAACTGAGCGAAATGCTAACGCGTTGCTCTATTTTATATAGGGAAGATGTGCAACCTCTCTATAAAATGAGCGAAGATACGAAGTTAACATGAAAACGGTTGGAGATAAACTGAGCGAAATGCTAACGCGTTGCTCTATTTTATATAGGGAAGATGTGCAACCTCTCTATAAAATGAGCGAAGTTACGAAGTATACACGAGAACGGCTGGAGATAAACTGAGCGAAATGCTAACGCGTTGCTCTATTTTATATAGGGAAGATGTGCAACCTCTCTATAAAATGAGCGAAGTTACGAAGTATACACGAGAACGGTTGGAGATAAACTGAGTGAAGTGCTAACGCGTTGCTCTATTTTATATAGGAAAGATGTGCAACCTCTCTATAAAATGAGAGAAGTTACGAAGTGTACACGAGAACGGTTGAAGATAAAACTGAGCGAAATGCTAACGCGTGGCTTTATTTTATAGAGAGAAGATGTGCAACCACTCCATAAAACAAAGCGAAGTTACGATGTATTCACGACAACGGTTGGCGATAGACTGAGCAAAGTGCTAACGCCTTGCTCTATTTTATATAGGGAAGATGTGCAACCTCTCTATAAAATGAGCGAAGTTACGAAGTGTACACGAGAACGGTTGAAGATAGACTGAGCGAAATGCTAACGCGTTGCTCTATTTTATATAGGGAAGATGTGCAACCTCTCTATAAAATGAGCGCAGTTACGAAGTATACACGAGAATGGTTGGAGATAAAACTGAGCGAAATGCTAACGCGTGGCTTTATTTTATAGTGGGAAGATGTGCAACCACTCTATAAAACAAAGCGAAGTTACGAAGTGTACACGAGAACGGTTGAAGATAGACTGAGCGAAGTGCTAACGCGTTGATCTATTTTATATAGGGAAGATGTGCAACCTCTCCATAAAATGAGCGAAGTTACGAAGTGTACACGAGAACGGTTGAAGATAAAACTGAGCGAAATGCTAACGCGTGGCTTTATTTTATAGAGGGAAGATGTGCAACCACTCTATAAAACAAAGCGAAGTTACGATGTATTCGCGACAACGGTTGGCGATAGACTGAGCGAAGTGCTAACGCGTTGCTCTATTTTATACAGGGAAGATGTGCAACCTCTCTATAAAATGAGCGAAGTTACGAAGTGTACACGAGAACGGTTGAAGATAGACTGAGCGAAGTGCTAACGCGTTGCTCTATTTTATATAGGGAAGATGTGCAACCTCTCTATAAAATAAAACGAAGTTACGATGTGCACTCGACGATGGTTGAAAAGAAACTGAGCCAAATACTCACGCGTTGTTTCATTTCATAGAGGGAAGATGTGCAACCTCTCTCTAAAATAAAACGAAGTTACGATGTGCACTCGACGATGGTTGAAAACAGACTGAGCGAAATACTCACGCGTTGTTATACCCTACACCCAGGGTATATTCACTTTGTCCTTCCGTTTGTAACGCAGAGAAGGAGGCGTGGCAGGTATAGAAAAGTATATATATTCTTGATCAGCGTCACCTCCTGAGTCGATATAGCCATGTCCGTCTGTCTGGCTGGCTGGCTGGGTGGCTGGCTGTGTGTTGAAATACACTTTTTGGGAAAACTGAGCAAGATAATTCAATGAAATTTGGTACACTGCCTCCGTCGTCAAAGTTAGCTCGGGGGATTGAAAATGAGCAAAATCGGTTAACGGACACGCCTACCGCCCATACAAAAATTATATTCAAAATGCAATTTTAAGAGTATTTTTCACGACAATGCAACCACAATACACATAAATACTACGAATTGTAAGCGCAAGCTCTGATAAAAAACTGAGCGAATTCGGACAAGAGGGCGTGGCACCTCCCATATAAGCAAAAGCTTCAAAACGCTATACTGAAAGCGTTTTTTGAGATATTCGAACCAACTTTGACTCAGACACTAAAAATTATAAATGAAAGCTCTCAGCAAAAATTGGTTGAAATCGTACAAGGGGGCGTGGCACCTCCCATATAAGCAAAAGATTCAAAATGCTATACTGAAAGAGTTTTTTGAGATAATCCAACTAAATTTCACTCTGACACTAAAAACTATAAATGTAAGTTCTGAACAAAAACTGGGTGTACTCGAACAAGAGGGCGTGGTACCTCCCATATAAGCAAAATTTTCAAAATACTGCAGTGTAGGGTATTTATTTTTTGGCCAGGCCAAAATTTACACCCTTACTAGTTTTATTTTATAGAGGGAAGATGTGCAACCTCTCTCTAAAATAAAACGAAGTTACGATGTGCACTCGACGATGGTTGAAAACAGACAGAGCAAAATACTCACGCGTTGTTTTATTTTATAGAGGGAAGATGTGCAACCTCTCTCTAAAATAAAACGAAGTTACGATGTGCACTCGACGATGGTTGAAAACAGACTGAGCGAAATACTCACGCGTTGTTTTATTTTATAGAGGGAAGATGTGCAACCTCACTTTAAAATAAAACGAAGTTACGATGTGCACTCGACGATGGTTGAAAATAGACTGAGCAAAATACTCACGCGTTGTTTTATTTTATAGAGGGAAGATGTGCAACCTCTCTCTAAAATAAAACGAAGCTACGATGTGCACTCGACGATGGTTGAAAACACACTGACCAAAATACTCACGCGTTGTTTTATTTTATAGAGGGAAGATGTGCAACCTCTCTCTAAAATAAAACGAAGCTACGGTGTGTACTCGACGATGGTTGAAAACACACTGACCAAAATACTCACGCGTTGTTTTATTTTATAGAGGGAAGATGTGCAACCTCTCTCTAAAATAAAACGAAGCTACGATGTGCACTCGACGATGGTTGAAAACAGACTGAGCGAAATACTCACGCGTTGTTTTATTTTATAGAGGGAAGATGTGCAACCTCACTTTAAAATAAAACGAAGTTACGATGTTCACTCGACGATGGTTGAAAATAGACTGAGCAAAATACTCACGCGTTGTTTTATTTTATAGAGGGAAGATGTGCAACCTCTCTCTAAAATAAAACGAAGCTACGATGTGCACTCGACGATGGTTGAAAACACACTGACCAAAATACTCACGCGTTGTTTTATTTTATAGAGGGAAGATGTGCAACCTCTCTCTAAAATAAAACGAAGCTACGATGTGCACTCGACGATGGTTGAAAACAGACTGAGCAAAATACTCACGCGTTGTTTTATTTTATAGAGGGAAGATGTGCAACCTCTCTCTAAAATAAAACGAAGTTACGATGTGCACTCGACGATGGTTGAAAACAGACTGCGCGAAATACTCACGCGTTGTTTTATTTTATAGAGGGAAGATGTGCAACCTCTCTCTAAAATAAAACGAAGTTACGATGTGCACTCGACGATGGTTGAAAACAGACTGAGCGAAATACTCACGCGTTGTTTTATTTTATAGAGGGAAGATGTGCAACCTCTCTCTAAAATAAAATGAAGTTACGATGTGTACTCGACGATGGTTAAAAAGAGACTGAGCAAAATACTCACGCGTTGTTTTATTTTATAGAGGGAAGATGTGCAACCTCTCTCTAAAAGAAAACGAAGCTACGATGTACGCTCGACGATGGTTGAAAACAGACTGAGCAAAATACTCACGCGTTGTTTTATTTTATAGAGGGAAGATGTGCAACCTCTCTCTAAAATAAAACGAAGTTACGATGTGCACTCGACGATGGTTGAAGACAGACTGAGCCCTCGCTGTTGAAAAGTATTTTGAGAAGTGGTTGTTGTGCGTGGGTATGACTCGACGATGCTCATGTTGTTCTTGGTTTGATGTCGCGGCGATGCTCGTGTTGGATTGTGTTGGATGTTGCGGCGGTGTTTGTGTTGGATTGTGTTTGATGTTTCGGCGGTGTTCGTGTTGGGTTGTATTTGATGTTGCGGCGATGCTCGTGTTGGGCTGTGTTTGATGTTGCTTCGGTGATCTTGTTGTATGATTGCGGTTGCGACGTCTGATTGTGTTCGATGTTGTTTTGTGAGTTGCTTATGTTACCTTGTAGGAATTTTTGAATCGCCTGTACTTTCCATTGAAATTAATAAAATGTATGTATTTTGAATATTAGTTTTTTTTTATATATTTTTTCGTAAACGTTATAATATTTAATTTCTTATTTTACATTTTTATTATATTTTTTTTTAAGTTTTAAATTCATTTCAATTTCAATTCATTCTTTTTTTTATTTTCTTAAATTTATATAAGGATTAATACTATATGTTAGGAAATTTTATTACGTAAAAATTTTCGTTACACGGTTTTTACCTTTTTTCCAGAGCTCTGAATTTTTTCTATTTTTTTTTTATATTTGGTTCACTTTGAAAAAAAGTGAAAGTGCCACTTTATTTCATATATATAGAAATACCTCCTAACGGTAGATAGTACAAAACATGATCTTTCGACATATGTAAAAAAAATCTTTAAAAAACTTGTAAAAAAACTTTTTTCCCTGTTACACTTTTTTGTGATTTTGACCATATGTATATAATAAATGTAAATTTTTAATTATATTATATTATAATTGACTTTTCGCAAAAACTTTGGTGGATCGCTTTGTGCATTTATCTAATGTAATCATATTGGAATTTTTTCGAAACATTTTTAAATTATTGTCAAAATAAATAAAATGATTGATTTTTGATTGTATTTCCTTTCAATTTAGTATTTAAAATTATTGGAAAAGCTAGGATGGAATCCAAATCAAAAAACTATAAATTTTACTTTAAGGTCACTTTGCTTTTATTATTTTCCATAAATTAATATTGTATTTGATTTTCATTTTGCGCTTTTGGTCAAAAATTAAAAAGAATTGTTGTTGTTGTTCTTTAAAATTTTTTCAATTTATTTTTGTCCAATATCTCGACATCCATTGGCTGTCATCTTCAAGAACTTTGAATAAAACACACGACTTCAAAGGGTAAAAATATTCCACATATGGTATCATTGTTATTGCACTTTACTTTTGGCCTCTCAGTTGTTTAAATTAATATTCACTATTTTCTTCTAATAACCATATAGTAGAGTTCCCAGGGAGTTAAAAACACTGTATACGTAGGACTTCTACAAGACCGCATGAAATTTAATTATTAAAAGTGGAATGCTTAGCTTAAAATATAAATAAAAAAGTTTACCTATTAAAAAGTTGTGATCTTTTTAGTAGTGCGGTCATTTGGTAGACTTACCTGGAAAGTTTTTCGAAGTTTTTAAACTGATTTTTTCTTTTAAATTGTGATAATACATGAACGGAGCGTCGCAGCAATAAAACAAAAATACCAGCTTATAGGGAATTGTTTGTTCTACAAACAACACTTTGTTTTTTTTTTTTTTTTTGTACGACTTAAAGTTTAGGAGATATCTTTTGACAAACTTGAAATTTAGAAAAAAACTGTTTTTGCAAAATATTCCGCAGAAAAAATTTTTTTCTTGGATTTTGCAGAACATGTTATTCTCTATGAATGTCTTTACCAACACTTTTTCCGTCCGACTTACCGTTCATGAGATATCGCGATTTGAAAATGAACATAGTTTTATGAAAAGTTAAACGCAGTAGGCCTCTTCGTTTTGCCTTTTTGGACAAAACACCGTAGTCGGTATTGGAAACAACTTCAATTACGAAGAAATTTACTAGAATTACCCGTTACAGAGATAAAAATAGTAATTTTAAATGTGTTTTACGATTAGTAGAGTGCCTGAGACTTTTAACCTAGGATATTTATTAGAGTGAATGAATTTAGAGTAGAACGGGGTAATGTCGTGCAGGGGGTAATGTCGTGCACTGGCTGTTTTAGCCCAAGGAATTGAATGATTTACCAACTGTTCGTAAGGTAGGGACATGCTGACCTACTGAGCTTATGCATATAATACTAGCAATTTTCACCAGTTCGTCTCTACAGAGTAACCTTTTTTTCAAAAAGTACGCTTTCGGGACGATAAAAGTGTTTTTTCATCGGGTCAGAAAAATAATTTTCCTTGCGGGAAAATATACAAGGTAAGTGATTTCTGAAACGAAATATCCTGCCAAAGAAAAGAAAAATTTGATTTCCAAAAAAATTTTGGGCTTCACCGAGTTATCGAAGTTGACCTTTAAAACGACCATTGGGGTAATGTCGTGCACATTCACTTATACAAACGCAATTTCTCGCTACAAAAATTTTGTTACACATGGATGTAACCAATGAAATTATCTTTCGATCGGATGCTTACTCGTTGCATTCGCTTGAGATGTACGGCTTTACGAGCATGTCAAAGTTGAGTGCACGACATTGCCCCGTTCTACTCTACACAACATATTATGTACTTCACACTTGTATAATAATGAATAAATACATGATAATGCTAAATCTCCTCTAATAGAACCACTACCTATCATTTCTCACACATTTTGGTACCTTTACTATACTTGGAAAACAATGCACGACATAACCCCTCAAAATTTGAGGGGGGTAATGTCGTGCACATTTTTTTTTTTTCTTCACTTACACAAACACAATTTCTCGCTACACAAATGTTGTTACACATGGATGTAACTAATGAAATTATCTTTCGATCGGATGCTTATTCGTCGCATTCGCTTGAGATGTACGGCTTTACGAGCATGTCAAAGTTGAATGCACGACATTGCCCCGTTCTACTCTATATAGTTGAGGTGGGATTTTGTTTTTTATACCATAAAAAGAAAAGTTTACCAAAAATTTTTTTGTGCAATTGATTTTTTCTTTATTTAAGCAATAACTATAAAAAGTTAATACAACACTAAATCCAAAATAGATGGAACATTTTTCAAACTATTTTTTCTAGACTAATTTAGAGTCGCTGAACTCGAAAAACCCACTTATTTTTTATTTCTTTGGACCGTTCCCGAGTTATTCGGACATTTATATTTTCGAGGTTATAGCTTCATATACATTAATATATTTGTAGAACGCCAAGTCCGATCGATTTTATTTTACAACGCTTACAAAGAATGAGTAATGGCTCTTTTAACAAGTATACCAATGATTAAGCTCCGAACAAAATTAACTGAGTTATAGCAGGAAAAACTCAGATTTTTTAAAAATTTTAAAAAATTTTTCATATCAATATCAAATGAAAAACTTAGTTTTTCGCATTTATTTATTTGAAAAAAAATTTTTTTTTTAAATTTCATTCAATGGCAATTTTAATTCCAAACATTTTAAGCCTAGTTTGAGCAAAATCGAATGCAATTTCTTGAAGATATTAAGGATTTGGTGCAATAAGAATGATGAGAAGTTGTCCAGAGCATTTTCAAAATGTTCAGCCTAAGTCAACAGATCCTATTTTTCAGCTTCCACATCGGCCATTCTACACTCATTGAACATTTTAAAGAAGCTCTCATCATTTTTTGTAGAAGAACATTTCGGACCGGGTTGCAATTGCATCAAAAGTAAAAATTTTTGAAAGAAAACGATATGCCTTCATTGCACTAAAACCTTAATATCTTCACGAGATTTCATTCGATTTTGCTCAAAGTTAGCTTAAAATGTTTGGAATATATTGATGTATATGATGCTATAATCTCGAAAATAAAAATGGCCGAATAACTCGGGAACGGTTAGAAGGAAAAAAAAAAATGCGTTTTTCGTGTTCAGCGACCTCAAATTAGTTTAGAAAAAATGGTTTGCAAATTGTTACAATTATTTTTAATGTAGTGTTATACTAACTTTTTATAGTTAATACACAAATCAAAAGCACAATAAAATTTTGGGTAAACTTTTTTTTTTATGGCATTTAAAACAAAATCCCATCCCAACCATATAAATTCATTCGGTCTTGTAGAAATCCTAGGTTAAAAGCCCCAGGCACTCCACTAATATATTATTTTTTGTTTCTGTTTTTAAATACAATTTCTATTGTAAGTTTCTGTTTTCATAATATTGCAGGCAAATTAGGTAAAAACAACGTTATTATGTAATTTTGTTAAACAAACACAGATTTTGATCCGACATAGCTCATTTTGTTAGCAATTGAACTTAGAAAAAATCAACTCTTTAGAATTATATTTAAGGTCGAAAAACGGTTTTTGGAAAAAAGTTAGAAAGAATTCAAAACAAAAAAATTCATCGGAATCGCTATTATAATGGTCTTAGGGTCTACCTATGTCTAGTCAGTGGAAGCAATCAGAAGAACTTACTACTGGCTTGGCTGGTGCTGTTCTGGACTGCTCCCAGACCAAGACTTTCAAAAATAGCTTAAAGACAAATTATTATCTTTTATGTACAATAATGTACTTTATCTCTTTTTCTGCTTTATAGCTTAAACACAATTGGAGAGTGCAACGAATTTCGCCAGACTAATATACGCTGTCAATAAAAATTCGTCAACGAAGTTCGCTCTGTTAAACACAATCAGAGTGACTATGGAAATAGTTGTTGTTTTTGTTTTCTGATGACAATTTTAATAAATTAATATTAAATAAAATCTCATATTCTTCGAATTTCTACTAAGAAATCTAAAAATTTTACATTTAAAACGTATTTTTCTAGTTTGACATTTCCAAAAATCGCTGCCGCCGGTGGCAAAGTTAAAACCAATTCTATTGCAACGAATATCCATTGGGCGAATTTCGTCGTCCGGTGCGGTTATGTTCAATTTCATATACTCTTGTGTGTTTTAATTTTGACAGCGAATATTCGTCGGGCGAAATTCGTCGTACGCTCCAATTGTGTTTAAGCTATTACATATTGTGAAATTATAAGCAATATTAATACATTTTGTTAAATGAATAGAATTGTGTATACATTCAATTGAAAATCTTAGAATAAATAACATCTCTGATAATAACTTGGCAAATAATATTTATTTATAAATATTAAACAAACTACTTGTTGACAACATTGATTTACAAACAATAGGAAAAAACCTGTAGCTTTAAATAATATTTGACATGATGAAATATAAATTAAATACATACTGGTTGCTTTAAGTTTAGTGTTGTAAAATGATTTAAATGTTTAACACCTTCCCTTTCGGGTAAAAAAAAAAATAATTGTTAAAAATTATTGTTAAGATTTTTTTTTTTTTTTTCTAAAAACTTATATGTACAGTAGGGTGAGCCGATTTGAAAACTAATCTCGGCTACCCCCCTATGTGAAAGTTCATTTAATTCTATGAATATTTGCCCAAGGAACTATACCTCTGCGTTCAATTTTAGTTCGGCGCATTTTTGATCGAAAATTTTACCTTTTATTAATATTTTTTTTTATTTTCATACTAAATTTTAAAAATTTTTACAAAGACAAAAGTAATGTCATTATATGATTTGGCTGGTCTTCTATCAGTAACACTAGTTTACAAATGATTAAAATTTTTTTTCATTTTATATGGAAAATGGGCTGCTGATTCCGAAAATTGCATTTTTTTTTTTATTTCGTGTCGTTTTCGAGATATCGGTCATTTTCGGTTTTTGGACCAAAAAAAAAAGATAGTTCCACTTAAATACAAATATCTCAAGAACCAATGTTTGTATTCAAACAAATAATATGTCATATTAAAGGTAATTAAATTACCTACAAATGATACTCACGTCACTTTTTGGCTGCTTTGTTAGTTTCGATGAAATAAATTGATTTCTGAAAAAAAGAGTATATTTTTCCGAAAAAATTACAAAAATGTTTAAATCAACTGCAGATTTTTACAAGAAAAAAAAATTTTAAAAATCATTTTGTATTTTTATATCATAGTTTATAAATTTGTTAGGCAAATAAAATACTATTTAAGAAAATCGATGGAAAAATGCAAAAGTTGTATACAATTCATTGATAAGTTACCAAAATGCGTTTTTCCCTATTTTTCCGTTTTCTTGTAATAAACTGTTCGAAAATTTGAAACTTTTTGTAAAAGAAATTAGAAAATCCAAAAAATTCTTAAAGAAGGCATTAAAAGGAAATACCCGTGCCCCGCCGTTTTTCTCTAGCACGTCAGATTTTTTTTTAATCGATTTTTGAAGTTTTTTAATCCACTGTACATGAAAAAACAGAAATAACGCATTCTTGTGTTAAATCGATGAATTTAACTATATGATCCTTACATCTGAGGTGTATCATGTCTTCAGCAAACTTATGCAGGATACTACGCGGAATATTTTTGTAGACAACTTTAACCCTCTCAAACCCCCACATGTAGGTCAAAATGACCTTCATGTGGGGGTCAAAATGACCCACATGTGAGGGTTTTAGAGGGTTAAAATTTTCTACAAAAATATTCCTCGCAGTATCCTGCATAAGTTTACTGAACACATAATACACCTCAGATGTAAGGATCATATAGTTAAATTCATCGATTTAACACAAGAATGCGTTATTTCTGTTTTTTCATGTACAGTGGATTAAAAAACTTCAAAAATCGATTAAAAAAAAATCTGACGTGCTAGGGAAAAACGGCGAGGCACGGGTATTTCCTTTTAATGCCTTCTTTAAGAATTTTTTGGATTTTCTAATTTCTTTTACAAAAAGTTTCAAATTTTCGAACAGTTTATTACAAAAAAACGGAAAAATAGGGAAAAACGCATTTTGGTAACTTATCAATGAATTGTATCCAACTTTTGCATTTTTCCATCGATTTTCTTAAATGATATCTTATTTTCTTCACAAATATATAGTCTATGATACAAAAAAAAATATTATAAAAAAGTTATGTCTTCTTGTATAAATTTGAAGTTGAATTTGATTTTTTCTTAATTTTTTCGAAAAAAAAAATTTTTTTTTTAGAAATCAGTTTATTTCATCGAAACTAACGAACCAACCAAAAAGTGATGTGGATATTATTTGTAGGTAATTTAATTACCTTTAATTAGACATATTATTTGTTTAAATACAAACATTGGTTCTTGAGAAATTTGTATTTTAATGGAACTATCTTTTTTTTTTTTTGGTCCAAAAACCGAAAATGACCGATATCTCGAAAACGACACGAAATAAAAAAAAAAAATTCGATTTTCGGAATCAGCAGCCCATTTTCCATATAAAATGAGCAACGGCATTCGCTGGGAATTTTGGCTGTAAACTAGTGTAATCAAATGAATTGGATTCTGTTTACGTGAAAAGTTCACTTGATAGTGTGGAACTGATTCTATATACATATTTAAAAAAGTGATATGGGTCAAATAGCCGATTATTATGACCGATCTTCAAAATTTGGATGAATTTTTTCAAACAAAAGACCAACATAGGCTGAAAGTTCATTCAATTCTATGAATATTTGCCAAGGAACCATACCTCTACGTTTAACTTTAGTTCAGCGCATTTTCGATTGAAAATTTTACCTTGCGTTTAATATTTATTTTTATGCTGAATTTTCAAAATTCTTATAGAGACAAAAGTAATATCATAATATGTTTCGGCTGGTATTCTGTCAGTGTTGGATTTGGGCGTTCACATTTTATGCTTAATATGGCAACACTCAAAGAATTCACTTTTTGACGTTTTGTTACTTATAAATTTTTTGTCATTGAATTACTTCTTCTTTTTTTTTTTTTTTTTAAGTTGATTGTCTCGTTAATTTTAAGTTAAGCACTTTTAAGCGCATGGTCGCAAAATAAATGAATTAATTGGAAACAAAATCTAAAATATCTATCAATAACCGCAACAGATCCATTTGTTAAGTTTTTCATCATTCGGACTCTGAACATTGGTGCCTCCTGTGAGGATTTGCTGCGATTATTTGGGACGGAGAGCAAACTTTCATCAACGTAACATAACCTTACTAAAGGTAACACGAGGTAAGTGCTTTGATATTTGTGCAAATGACTAATCCGGAGCAAGGAAAAGAAGAAGACACAACCGAAGTAAGCATGGACGAAGTTATTGTAGAGCAACTGGCACTGTTGGCATCAGTTGAAACTACATTAAAAAAATTTAAAAAGGACGGAACTTCTCGAAAAACTGAAGCATATCACCATGCTCGTTTAGACTGTTTGACGACATATCATGCAGAATTTCGAAACAATCACCGAGTTCTAATTCGACAATCCAAGAATGCTATCGTTAAAAAATCATACCTTGACGCCGGAATATGGGACAGGTTTGAAGAGGAGTATCTGGAAGCGGTAGTTACCATTCGGGAGTCGCTTCAAGGGAAACAAACGACGGCTGAGGGCCAGGGATCATCTGGAACATCTACTGGCTTAAATAACTCCACTACAGTACCACCCACACTGAAAACGGTACCTCTACCTGAGGTTAAATTATCAACATTTTGCGGAGACTTCATCGAATGGCCTGCATTTAAGGAAATATTTGAGGATCGTGTTCATAATAATGAAAATTTGAGCGATCTACAACGCTTTCATTATCTAAAGTCAGTATTATCGGGCGACGCTGCACAAGATATTCAACATATAACCCTTGTTGGCGAAAATTATCCAGAAGCGTGGAAAATGATGTGTGAACGTTACGATAACAAAAGAATTTTATTTACTCATTATATGGACGTATTAGATCAGCAACCTAATGTGAATCGTGATGATCCTACATCTTTAAAGCATTTTATTCAAACGTGCAGGTCATGCGTTAATTCAATAAAAAAACTAGGTGTAACTATCAACGATCAAGATCAGATTCTTGTTTATTATATGGTAAAAAAGTTGCCGAACTCGATTCGTGCTGAATGGGATCGCTCGTTGAGTAAACAAAGCACCATTCCAATATTTTCACAACTGTGTTCCCTTTTGGATGAACAATATCTCATGATGGTGACTACTTCGAAGGTAGGAGCGAGACAACAGCAGTCCACATCGCAGCCTAGACGTAAGCCCGACTGCGCTGCTTCATATGTTAAAGGGAATGTCAAATCAATGCATACTATGAAAAAATCTGTCATTTGTCCAGTATGCGAAACAGCTGATCATCCGGTACGAGAATGTCAAAAATTTATCGAAATGAGCGTGGTTAACAAACGAGCAGCTGTGGAAAAATACAAATTATGTTTTAATTGTCTTGGGTATAACCATACATCGTCAAAATGCAGCAGTCGCCGAACTTGTGGATTATGTGGAGGTAAGCATCATACATTGATACATTTGAACAAAGAGTTTAGTCTTTCCACTGCACCAACAACGGCAACAATGCATGTGACAGCCACACAGAATTTAAGCGAAGAGCCTTGTACTGAGAACGCAGATTCTACGTTATATGATGTGATTTTACCTACGGCGATTATAACTGTCAAATCAGCCACTAATCAAACTTACCACCTTAGGGCATTATTAGACCAAGGGTCACAGGCGACATTTTTATCTGAAAGGGCTGCACAATTGCTAGCTCTTCCTCGGGAAAAGGCTCGCATCAACATCAGTGGTTTGTCGGAAGCTAATGTCACAACTGGGCGTTATTGTGCAAGCATTATTGTGGGTTCAAGGTTAGATGCTGGCGTGCAGTATAAGACTTTGGCGTATATTTTACCGAAAATATGTGGAGCATTACCATCAAACAAAATTATAACGACAGGTTTTGATCATCTAAGTGGTTTACAACTTGCAGATCCAGAATACTTTGAGCCTCATTACATTGATGTGCTTTTGGGCAACGACGTTTATGACGAATGCATCTTAAGTGAGGTTCGGCGAGGTGACAACAGAATGCCAATCGCACAAAAAACAACATTTGGGTATATAATATCTGGGAAAAATGCTTCACATTTTTTAATATCGAAGGGTTTATCGTATCTGTCGATAAACAATGATATCGAATTTGATAACTTGCTACGAAAATTTTGGGATTTAGAAAGCATTGGGGATTTTAAAATTTTATCAAACGAAGACACTTGGTGTGAGGGATTTTATCAAAACACACATAAAAGAACAGAAAATGGGAAATATCTTGTACGTTTACCTCTAAAGTCAGAATTTGATTCAACATGTTTTATCGGAAAGTCTAAATCATCAGCTCTAAAACGTTTTCTAAATTTGGAAAATCGTTTAATGAAAGACCCCGACTTAAAAAAGATCTATTCGGAACAAATTAATGACTACTTGAAACTCGGACAAATGAAGCCAGTGTTAACTACTGAAGAACAAAATTGTATAGTGGATGCAAATAATGATCGACGTCTCAGTTGTTGCTATCTCCCTCATCATCCAGTTGTGAAGGAGTCGGCTGCAAGCACGAAGGTGAGAATTGTATTCGATGCATCCAACAAAACTACAAATGGAAAGGCGTTAAACGATATTTTGGTCGTTGGGCCCCCACTTCAGCAAGATTTGACGGCGGTTTTAACAAACTGGCGAACTTTAAAGTATGTTTTTATGGCCGATATCGAGAAAATGTTTCGATGTATTGACGTCGATGAGGAAGACGCTCAGTATCAGCGTATACTCTGGAGAGAGGAGCCTAATCAACCGATTCGAGAGTACTTTTGTTCAACTGTAATGTTTGGAACAGCCTCTGCACCTTACACCGCCATACGCACAGTCCATCAGCTTGCACAGGACGAAGGTGATCGATTTCCGATAGCAGCAAAAGTAGTTAAACAGCAGATGTATGTTGATGATATACTATCTGGTGGAGATACCCTTGATGCTGCACTACACGTTCGACAGGAACTTATATCTATGTTACAAAGTGCATCGTTTGAACTGCGAAAGTGGGCCAGCAATGACCCTATTCTTTTGGAAAACATCCCATCAGAACATAGACATGTTAAAGATGTGTTGGAATTTAAACAATCTGCTTCGGTAAAGGCTTTGGGCTTATATTGGGATCCTTTTACTGATGAATTTAAATATCAAATTGGGTTCAAAATTTGTGCTGAAAACCCAACTAAACGCACAATTTTGTCAAATATCGCACAACTCTTTGATCCTTTAGGGTGGCTCAATCCGATCGTCATGTCTGCCAAGCTGATGATGCAGCAATTATGGATGAGTAAGATAGGCTGGGATACACCAGTACCAGATAGTCTTCAAAAATCATGGAAAAGTTTCGCCGACGAGTTACCGCTTCTAGAACAACTTTGAGTGCCACGGTGGCTTACGGTCGATATCACCAAGGGTTCTTGTGAACTGCATCTCTTCTGTGACGCATCAAACAATGCATACTCGGCTGTAGCATATCTTAGGGGATTGAACGAGAAGGGGCAATTTTCAGTCAATCTGATTATGGCAAAATGTAAAGTAAATCCTATAAAACCTAAACTGACGATTCCTAGGGCAGAATTATGTGGAGCACTCTTGGCTTCGAAACTATTAAAATTTATTATGAATAATTTTTGCATATCAGTAGAAAAACAGAATATCTTTATGTGGACCGATGCTTCTATCGTTTTGCACTGGATCCGAGGAGATCCAAGTCGATGGAAAACATTTGTATCCAACCGAATTTCCAAAATTTTAGAGGTCACATCAATAAGTCAATGGCGACATATTGACTCAGAAAATAATCCGGCAGACATATCAAGTCGCGGAAGCAGCCCCTCTCAGCTTGCAAATTGTCATTTATGGTGGAGAGCTCCAACTTTTCTTCAATTGCCGTTCCACGAATGGCCTAAATCTACATTCAATACCGATCCAGCCACACTCATTGAGAACGAGAAAAGAAAGTTTGTAGCATTTTCGCAGGTAGAAGGAAAAGAAAATGAGGTATTGTTTCTAAAAAGATGGTCATCCTTTTCATTACTAACACGGGTTGTAGCCTATTGCATTCGATTTGGCAAAAATTGCCGCTCAAAAGATCCATATAAAGGTTTTCTTACTGCTGAAGAACTGCAGAGAAGTGTCAATTGCATTGTAGGCATGACTCAGCGAGAAGCTTTCCCTGAGGACTGGCGTACACTTTCATCCAGTAAACCAGTTCGGAGCAACAGTTCACTGCGTTCTCTTAATCCATATTTCGATGAAGATAAACAAATTATAAGGGTTGGAGGTAGATTGGAAAATTCATTTTTGTCAACGGATCAAATGCATCCCTACATCTTACCAGCAAAACATCATGTAACGGATCTGATAGTCGCTTATAGCCATATGAGCACACTTCATGGAGGTGTCACGCTTACTTTAAGTTATATTCGCCGAAGATTTTGGATTTTAAATGGTCGAAATGTGGTTCGATCCGTTATACATCGCTGTATCATATGTTTCAAGCATAATCCAAAGCCGTGCGTGCAGTTAATGGGAAACTTACCAGCTGAAAGGGTACGTCCCGCGCGTGCTTTCTCGTCAACCGGAGTTGATTACGCTGGACCTTTTAACATATTACCATCGAAAGGCAGAGGGCGCACATCCATAAAGGGTTACGTTTCCCTTTTCATCTGCCTATCTACAAAGGCAATGCACCTGGAGTTAGTAGGAGATCTTACCGCGGATGCATTTATCGGTGCCCTTAACCGGTTTATTGCCAGGCGTGGCTTATGCAGTAATATATACAGCGATTGCGGAACCAATTTCATTGGAGCTAATCGCAAGCTTCAAGCGGATCGTGAAGCTTATCAACATTTTATTAATAAAAATATATTCCCCCACCTCGCTGAACGTGGGGTGCAATGGCATTTCATACCACCGTCTTCCCCCCATTTTGGCGGCCTGTGGGAGGCGGGGGTAAAATCGGTTAAGTACCATCTCAAACGCACTATTGGAGAACAAAAGCTAACATATGAAGAGTTCAACACTGTCTTGGCCCAAATTGAGTCCTGTTTAAACTCAAGGCCTTTGTGCCCATTGAATAGCGATACCGAAGACTTAATGATACTAACGCCTGGTCACTTTCTGGTGGGTGACACACTGCTAGCTTTACCTGTAGGTAACAATGAGGCGAATCTGAGAGATCGTTGGCTTCATGGTAAAAATTTGGTTCAACAATTTTGGAGAAAATGGAGTAATGAATACTTGTCACGTTTGCAAAGTCGTCCAAAATGGTTAAAAGTATATCCAAACTTAAAAGTTAATGACGTGGTGCTGATTAAAGATGAAAGGTATCCTTGCAATCGCTGGCCGCTTGCTAGAATTGTGGAGCTACATCCTGGTACCGACAACATCATACGAGTCGTTACCGTTAAAACACAAAATTGTGTTATGAAACGTCCAATCGTCAAAATTTGTCCTTTGCCTATTTCAGATAACTGGGACGAAATATCAAACAGCACAGCACAATAATATCATAAGCACTTATCCTCTGTTACAGGTTAGGAGCTGCTGAAGTCGTTACCTAATACTTGAAACTGTTATATTAGCTGGATGATTTCTTCCAGAATATCATCGTCGGGCCGATATGTTGGATTTGGGCGTTCACATTTTATGCTTAATATGGCAACACTCAAAGAATTCACTTTTTGACGTTTTGTTACTTATAAATTTTTTGTCATTGAATTACTTCTTCTTTTTTTTTTTTTTTTTAAGTTGATTGTCTCGTTAATTTTAAGTTAAGCACTTTTAAGCGCATGGTCGCAAAATAAATGAATTAATTGGAAACAAAATCTAAAATATCTATCAATAACCGCAACAGATCCATTTGTTAAGTTTTTCATCATTCGGACTCTGAATAGTCAGTAATCAATAAAATTGGCTTCTGTTTTCACGAAAAGTTTACTTGATAGCGTGGAATTGATGATATTTATTTAAAAAAATTATATCGGTCAAACAACCGATTTCAAAAGAAACGAGTCATATTTTTACATGGATTTTTTCGATCGAAACACCAACCCAAGTATTTTTGGATGCTAGGATGCCGAATCTGACACTCATTTTTTTCCAGGGCAACATCTAGTGGCACTTTTAAGAAATAAATTAGCCGCTTTTTTTCATTTTACAGAACAATATACCAAAAATCCATGTAAAAATATGACTCGTTTATAATAAATCGGTTATTTGACCGATATAATTTTTTGGAATAAATATAATCAATTTCACGCTATCAAGTAAACTTTTAGTAAAAACAGAACCCAATTTTATTGATTACTGACAGAATACCAGCCAAAACATATTATGATATTACTTTTGTCTCTATAAGAATTTTGAAAACCAAGCATAAAAATAAATATTAAACGCAAGGTAAAATTTTCAATCGAAAATGCGCCGAACTAAAGTTGAGCGTAGAGGTATGGTTTATTGCGCAAACATTTATAGAATTGAATGAGCTTTCAGCCTATGTTAGTGCTTTGTTTGAAAAAATTCATCCAAAAATATGAATCGATTATTTTGAAGATCGGTCATAATAATCGGCTATTTGACCCATATCACTTTTTTAAATATATAGCATCAATTCCACACTATCAAGTATACTTTTTAGGTAAACAGAACCCAATTTACTTGATTACTGACAGCCTAATCATTTAATGACATTACTTTTGTCTTTATAAAAATTTTTAAAATTTAGTACGAAAATAAAAAAAATATTAATAAAAGGTAAAATTTTCGATCCAAAATGCGCCGAACTAAAGTTGAAGGCAGAGGTATAGTTCTTTGGGCAAATATTCATAGAATTGAATGAACTTTCACATAGGGGGGTAGCCGAGGTCGATAAAATTTCGTCCATACAATTTGGCCCACCCTAATGTAACTTCGGGTAATGTGATATAGGCGGGTAATGTGATATACCAGCATATCTCCTTAAATAAACAACTCTCGACAATGATTTTTCATCAACACCACAGTAACAGAATAAGAAACGTGCTGCAAGTTTAAGAGCGCCCACCTTTGCGTATTTTGCCTTCAGTGTGGTAAAATCGATTTAGCAGTATATCAAAACTTTTTTTGTGAGTGCTTTATGTTAGGATCTATCCTAAATTAAAATTGATATCAAAGCATAGATATTAAATTTGGCTAGTTGGTAAAAATACCTAACCATAAATCAAATGAGTTTTTTATTTACTGAAGTGTGTTTTTCTGAAATAGCCTGATTGTTTTAAAACTGAAATTCGGGTAATGTGATATAGTGCTTTTCTGGCACCGAAAATATTTGAAGCTCGACTTGCAATGCAAAATTTTTTGAACGATGGTCTTTTGGCCCAAACCTAAAACAACAAATTGTTGGTCCTACATTTTTATTTAAAGGTCACAGTTTATAAGAAAAATGAGCTAAAGCTTTGTAAAAGCGATTTTAGTAATGTTTATCACTCCTTACCCGAAGTAAAAATTCTACAACAAAAGTTTCTTTATAACACGATGATCTTTTTGGTGAAAATGCAATTTGTTGAGATATGGGATATGGTATATCACATTACCCGCCAATTTTATTTTTAAACTTTTTTTGCCTTTTTTCAATTTTGTTGAAATAGCTTAAGATTGGCTCACGCTAAAGAACTCCAAAATCATAATATACTGCGCAATACATCAATAAAACATAATACATAGAATGATAGCAGCTATGCTTTGAAAACTACGTGTAATTTAAAAAACAAAAATGCCTATATCACATTACCCGAACTTACTATTTGTATATACAGTAGGAAGCAAAACTGTCAACATGTTTGCTATTTTTGACTTAGTACTGCCATAGCGTCCGTTCTGATTACATGATCAACAAGAAATATGAACCAAACGGAAGCTTAACCTATCCTCTATTCAAATATGTGAGCAATTTTACCGAACTTTAAACCATAAAAAAATAATGAACAAAAAACCATTCCGAAAACATGTTGACAGTTTTGCACCACTTTAAGTGATATGCGTACTAACCTGGATCGTGAATTTTTCCAAATTTAAAAAAACGACTCCAATAGATTCTGTTGTACTGATTCCAAAACTGGCCACAGAATCCCTCTACCTCGTCAGAATTTCGAGGTATCCTAAATTTAAAGTGCAAAAAACGACGTTTTTGCTGTTTTTCAAATTGGGTTCAAGGTCGCAAGGATTTTTTCTGCTTCCGTAAAATAAACTTGAACATCTTGCTTTTTCCCTTTCCAAAAAAGTGGTGAATGGTCATCTACGATTCTTTTTCGCAAAGTTATGCTCACTCTAAGATGACATCATGAAATACCCAAAATTCATAATAAGAGTAATTTGGGTATTTTTCGGCCATATTTCTCCAGAAGGATATGTTTATAAACCATGTATACCAATTGAACCATATTATGATGACATAAATCCAAACCCTGCCGCTATATCCGTTTTATAAGATTTCATGATGTTATCTGAGATTGGCCATAACTTTGCAAAGAAAAATCGTAGATGACTACTCATCACTTTTTTGGAAAGGGAAAAAGCAAGATGCTCAAGTTTATTTTACGGAATAGAGCAGAAAAAATCCTTGCGACCTTGAACCTAATTTGAAAAACAGCAAAAACGTCGTTTTTTGCACTTTAAGTTTAGGATACCTCGAAACTCTGACGAGGTAGAGGGATTCTGTGGCCAGTTTTGGAATCAGTACAACAGAATCTATTGGAGTCGTTTTTTTAAATTTGGAAAAATTCACGATCCAGGTTAGTACGCATATCACTTAAAGTGGTGCAAAACTGTCAACATGTTTTCGGAATGGTTTTTTGTTCATTATTTTTTTATGGTTTAAAGTTCGGTAAAATTGCTTACATATTTGAATAGAGGATAGGTTAAGCTTCCGTTTGGTTCATATTTCTTGTTGATCATGTAATCAGAACGGACGCTATAGCAGTACTAAGTCAAAAATAGCAAACATGTTGACAGTTTTGCTTCCTACTGTATAATAACACAGGTTTACACAAAAAAAAAATGTCATGGCGTTTTGATCAGACTATGTGTTTCCAAGGGACTTTGACGTCCTGAATCCGAATCCGGAGACCGTTTTTTTCCAAAACGTCTGAGAAAAAAGATTTCAAGGTCATATGGAGGTCAAAATGGGGTTCGTGTGTCGGTTAGTAATAAATTCGCTAAAACTAAAAAGAATATGTGATCAAAAAGGGTATTTCGGATCTACTTTCGGAGATATAGCCATCGGAAGATCAGTATATATATCTTCTATGAAAACCGTTATAAGTTGGGAATCCCTGGATGAATTTGGGAAATATTGGTGTCATACGAAAGGTATTTTGAAAAAGTGTGCATCAACACTGGTTTGTCCATTAAGGAATCTATTTAGTTTTCCTGCACTTGTGGTGAATTTCCATCATGTTGGAAGGTTGCTAATGTTCAACCAGTTCCCAAAAAAGACGTGGCTGACAACTCTAATAACTATCGATCCAATGCAATATGCTCAGCGCTCTCCAAAGTAATGAAAATCGTCATAAACTTTCACTTTATAGATTATCTGGAGAGCAACGAATTACTTAATGATCGCCAATATGACTTCAGGAGAGCTCGCTCCACAGGTGACTTAGTGACGTTCGTCACTGAGAGGTGGAACCAATATGTCCACCTTCTTGGTGAAAGTATGGTTGTTGCTCTGGATATTTCTTAAGCTTTTGATCGTGTGTGGCATAGCGCCCTCGTAACAAAACTAATTGCATATGGCGTCGGTCATTTCTTTGCTCGTTAGACAACGAGCCTTTGCAGTGGCCGTTCTATTCATATTGTCGTAAACGGTTTCAGATCTAATGAATACTCCATTAACGCTGGGGTTCTTCAGGGTTCGGTGCTATCCCCGTCTCTTTTTCTTGTTTTCATCGATGAACGTCTTATCGACCATTAATTCAATCCACTCCTTTGTGGATGACAGCTGTATTTATCATTCATATTGCTTCAAAAAGCGTCCAAGCTCTGAGGAAATTGAGAGAAAAAGGCGATATATGAATGTCACACTCATAAATGACCTCAAAACAATCTCTGAGTAGGGTCGAATTCATCGCAAGCAAAACCCAATGCTGTCTGTTATTTCAAAGACGAGTGGATTGTAACCCTCCACACCTCAATATGGCCGGCGAAGTCAGAAACTCTTGACGTTCTGGGCATATCGATTCAAGCTGATTTGAGGTGGACAGATCATGTATTCGATGTGTCGAAAGAAGCAGCCAAGTGTTTAGGTTATCTAAAACGGTGTAAGAAATACTTCACCTTGTTGATCTTCGGACTGTCTGTTTCGCCTATATTAGACTTAAGCTAGAGTACAATTCGTATATCAGGGCCGGGGCTCCAAAAACTACTTTGGAGCTGCTAGGCAGAGTTCAACGTCGTGCGATGAAGTTGACTGGGGATGCGGATGTTGTATCCTCTATTAACTCTCTTTAACAGCACTCGGGCGCCTCATCAGGCCCATCCCTACTGCATTGCAACAGTGTTTAACAGAACATCGCACTATCGTGATAATTCGTTCTTTGGTCATGCGATTAAGTTGTGGAATAATCTCCCTGCGAGCGTTTTTCCCGACAGTTGTGACATGGCGATGCATCGGTAGATTTAAAAAAAATGTTTATCGACACTATTCCCCCTCTAACCTAATTCTTTTTCTACAAATCAACACGGTGCATTGCATTTATAGGGGCTATCCCCTGAGCGATGGTTTAAGTAATAAAAACTAGTAAGGGTGTAACTTTTGGCCTGGCCAAAAAATAAATACCCTACACTGCAGTATTTTAAAGCTTTTGCTTATAAAGTAGGTGCCACGCCCTTTTGTCCGAGTTCGTCTAGTTTAAGCTTAGAGGGTGCATTTATAGTCTTTAGTATTTGAGTGAAATTTAATTGGATTATCTCAAAAAACTCTTTCAGTATAGCATTTTGAAACTTTTGCTTATATGGGAGGTGCCACGCCCCATCGTTTGAATTCACCCAATTCTTGTTGAGATCTTTCATTTATAATTTTTAGTATCTGAGTCAAATTTGGTTCGAATATATCAAAAAACGATTTCAGTATAGCGTTTTGAAGCTTTTGCTTAAATGGGAGGTGCCACGCCTTCTTTACCAAATTCGCCTTGTTTTTTCTTAGAACCCAAAAAGTGTATTTCCACACACAGCCAGCCAGCCAGCCACCCAGCAAGCCAGACAGACGGACATGGCTATATCGACTCAGGAGGTGACGCTGATCAAGAATATATATACTTTTCTATATCTGCCACGCCTCCTTCTGTGCGTTACAAACGGAAGGACAAAGTGAATATACCCTGGGCGTAGGGTATAAAAAGCAGCCGCTACAACAGGTTGAGCAGCCGCGTTATTTGGCATTATGAACTAAGTATGTTCAATGTACCCCAAAACAATCACTTCCTATCGGTGATGTGTAGCGCCAAATTTTATTTGACCAATTCAAGAGAAAATGTATGCGACAATTTTCTTGAATGAATAAAGACACAGCAAGACTAATGAGTAGTCTTATGTGCTGTAGTGTTGTAACACTTACATCTACACCACTTGTATACATGTAATCATTGTTCTCATCTTTTCCCTAATGGGTAATCAAATAATGTCATCTGATCTCATCTTTTTCTAATGGGTAATTGTATTGTGTACATATGTTAGGGCTGTTCAAAAAAAAAAAATTTTCGAATTTCTTAGATATACTTTGACATCACGTTCTACATTATGACAGAATATCCCATAAATTTTTTCAGATTTTTAAATGCATTTTTAAAGGTGGCTCAAAGCAAAAATATATTTTTAATATTTTTTTTTTAGCATTAATTATAAAATGTTGGCAAACAATTTGAAAAATTTGTTTTAGAGTAACATAAAAACATTCACTTGTTCCTTGCACGATTCTAAGCATTTTATGCCATGTGCACTTTTTTGTAAGATGCCTCCCTCTTGAGTAAAAAAGCGTTTTGCCTTTTACGGGGCTGCATTACCATGTTTCAAACGTTATATCATCGAGCCTGCTGGCCCAAAAAAGTCTTAACATGTCTTGTCTTGAAGGTTTTTAAGAGCTCTTTCGAATGAGATCTTGTAAATTAAAAAATGTTAATTTCGTTTAAAGCACGATGACTTTTTTCTTTGAAAAACCTTTAAATTTCGCCTTTTTAAGGCAGTTTTTCGTTTTTTAAGAGGTGTAAAAATTTTTTTGTCAAAATTACAACGTAGGTTTTAAAGTTCATTAAAAAACAAACAAAATTAATGTTTTTATGTTACTCTAAAACAAATTTTTCAAATTGTTTGCCAACATTTTATAATTAATGCTAAAAAAAAATATTAAAAATATATTTTTGCTTTGAGCCACCTTTAAAAATGCATTTAAAAATCTGAAAAAATTTATGGGATATTCTGTCATGATGTAGAACGTGATGTCAAAGTATATCTAAGAAATTCGAAATTTTTTTTTTTTTTTTTGAACAGCCCTAACATATGTACTTGTCTTGTAAACACCATTGGTAGAATCCACGCACATAACAAATGCTGCAAAATTCGAAAGTTCAACGACACTTGCATGGTCGCGCAATGCACAAATTTGATTAGTTTAATGCAATAACAAAAACAAGTGTCAAAGCGCATGCGTTGGAAGAATGGTAAAGTGTAAACAAAGAACTGAGTGTGGATCATGTTGATCTTGAGTTCCACAAGCAAGGCTTAGAATAAGAGAAAGAGAGATGAAAGCAATGAATACATTTTTTATGCATAGATTTAGGATTTAGGAGAATTGTATTTGTATTTAGTAGTAATATTAATATTATTTGTTATTATATTTAAGGTATTATGATAGTTGTATTTATTTTTAGTGTTAAGCAAACAATATAAAAGAACATATTTATACTTAGTAAAGACAATTCTATTTGAACAGCCGAAATTGATTGGCGTTTTAATTCAAACTTATGCCCTTAAGATTTACTTTGCTGCGGCTTTTTCTGCCAAGTAAATCTTTTCAATAGGTCTCATCCTCTATTATTACATGGCGATCCTGCCTTTCCAAAGCTGTTAGAAACTAGATCAGGAATTTTTTTTTTGAGGAAGGCGTTTTTTTAAATAAGTAATTTTATGGAAGCAGAAAAAATAAAAGAAGGTCCTGTTGCTCTGACAATAGAAGAGCTAAGAAGGTGTGAATTGCGGAGAAAAGAGGATAGAGCCACGATTATACCAAAAGTTGACACATTCGTGTGCCGAAAAAAGAGAGGCGGGAAGAAGGTTTTTTTGAGAAGAAAATTAGCTGAGCTAAAAAGGCGCGTTAATTCTGACCCACCACCGCACTGGGCAACAAATTAATGTTGTTGAGCATCAGCTCTACAAAAAAGATTATAACTAAATTATTTTTAAGAATTTTGTGTTTCGAAAAAAAAAAAAATAAAATAAAAAAAAAAAAAAAAATAATGAACAATATAAAAGAAAAAGAAAAAAAATGAATTGAAAATAAAAAGAAGAAGAAAGAGTTTGAAGATGAAGATGAATTTAAGAAAAGAAGATGAATTAAAAAAAAATAAGAATTAAGAATAAGAGAAATTAACAGCAAAATAAAGTAAGAAAATGAATAAATAATAAAACAGTCATGAAGAATTAAAAAAAATAAAAATATAAAATAACAAGAAAAAAAAAAAATACAAAAAAAAATTTTAATTTTTTTTTTTAAACAAACACATACGAAATTTCAAGAAATTTTTGAGCGAGATTGACAGCATCATGTGAATTAATCCGTACGATGTGTATCGAAAACTGAAGCAGATTTGGTGTCCGGAACGAGGAAGTTGTACAAGGATTTTTATTTTTATTATATTTTTTATTTTTATTATAGATATAATTATTTTTTTTTTGCATTGTATAATTTTTTTTTATGGAAACTTTAAAAGAGTTCAAAAATGATTTAAATAAGATTTATTTAAATTTTAAGAAAGGTAAAAATAGGGGATATACTGAAAGAACGTATAAACTAAAAATATACCAGATCAAATTAATTAGGCAACGTTTTTTTGAGTTGTGCAAGAGCGATAATTTAAAAAAAGGAGGTAGAAATTATAAAGGATTTTGAGGATTTATATAAACAAGTAGAACAGGTTTTAGAAGAAAGTTTAAAGGCTTACAGCCAGAGTTCTGAAGAAGGATTAGGAGATATAAGTGAGATATTTAAAGAATACTCAGAAATCGAAACCAAAATGTCGGAGTTTAATTTAGAAACAGCTGTGAAAGCAATTCCTTTGTTTAGCGGTAACTTTAGAGAGCTAGAAAGTTTTCTTAAAATTGTAGAAATTCTGCATAAATCATTATCATCGACTGGCAAAAGTTCTTTGATAGACTTTGTTATTTATGTAAAGTTGTCACAAAATGTTTGAACTGCAACATTCGTTACCTCTATACCAAAAACTTTTGAAGAGCTAAGTACGGTATTAAGCAATACGTATAAAAACCAAACAACGATTCTGAAATTACAAAGTATTCTTTCCAACTATACTCAAAACACTTTGAGCGTCACTAGTTATAAGGATAAAGTACTAAATTTAATAGGAGACTTAAGTAAACTGCAAATAGGTCAATCAGGTCAAAATGCTAGTGCAACGGAAAAGGCAGTGGTAGTTAAATTAAATGAACAATTTAGCCTTACGATTTTTAAAAATGGCTTTAATGATTCCTTTAAGCAAACAGTATTTGCATCAAGACCAAAATCTTTTAATGAAGCTGTAGACTTAGCATTAGAGGTTGAAAATGAATCTAATAGCAATCAAGCGAGGGTTATGTATTTCAATTCGAATAGTAAATATAAAAAAAATTACAACAGAAATGTTCAGTCGAATCAAAATGGTAGTAACAGTGTTAATAATTACAGGAACAATAATAATTTTAATAATTCCAGGAATAATTGGAACAATAGCAAATTTAAAAACCAGCAGAATGGTAATTTCAATAGAAATAATAATAATAATTATAACAACAATAAAAATCATCATAACAATCGTTATAACGGTTATAATAGAAATAATCGCGGAAATAAGCAGCAAAGTCAAAACCAGACAATCGAAGCAATAAGCAAATAAACGTAATACACGACCAGGGAAACGAATTAGGCCCGGAGAGCCAGGGGAACCAAAATTGAAAATTTATCAAATATCGGATAATATAACTAATTATGTCACCTTGACATGTAAAAATTCAAAGCTGAGCTTGAAATTTTTAGTTGACACTGGAGCGAATATTTCAGTGTGCAAGTTAGAGAGTGTTTTACCAAACAGTGAGATTTTTCCAGATAAAAAATGAGAGCTTTCTGGTATTACAAATCAAGAAATTTTTTCAATAGGCACAACTTTACATTTTACATTTTTGCTTTACATCACAAGGTTTGAAACACACTTTTCATTTGGTAAAATACGATTTTCCAATTGAAACAGATGAGATTTTAGGGCGTGACTTTTTGTCTAAGTATCTGTGCCAAATAAATTACGAAACCTATACTTTATCCTATAAATTTGCAGATATGCGAAGATAGTTTGATTTTAAATAAAGAGGTTAGTGAAGGAATTTTTGTAGGTAATACAATTGTACCCCATAAAGGTATTTGCCATATTAAATTATTAAATACAACAGATTCGGAGATAACTTTATCGCACTTAGAACTAGATATAGAACCGATTAAAAACTATGAAATAATGAAAATCAAGGATAATATTCCTCAAAATAAAATTAGATTCGAAAAACTTTCGTTGGCATTGGATATGCTACAACAAATTTTGTTAAAAGACACTGCATGGTCAAAATATATCTATAACCATTTGAAAGTCTTAAAGGACCTACTGTATCAATTTCAATTGTTTTAAAACCTGTACTTGGTGTATCGGTTATGACCATCTTCTCTTTTGTATGTCTAACTTGTTTGTTACATACACATATCTTACATTCTTTTATATATTTCTTTATCATTTTATGCATATTTTTCCAAATATAACGCTGCTTCAATTTTAGCTCAGTTTTTCTGATGCCTAAGTGTCCCGAATGGACTGAATTATGATATTCATCAATAAGTTTGTATTTCAACAAATCATCTGTTATTCTTTTTGGGCCTCGTAAAGTAAAATTTTCAAACTTCCTTTATTTTTAATTTGTAGCTCATTAAATATATTTTTAAAATGATTCACTGGTGTGTAACTAAATATCTCATCGTTAAGAGCTAACTCTTTTATTTTAAACTTCTCCATTTTCGATGATAGCTTCTCCAAAAGCGAACCTAAATTCGATGGATTATCTAACAATCAATCTAACAATTATTTCATCACGAACGCGTTCAATTATATACTTCTTCCTATTTTTGTCGACTATAAATTTCAATTTATTTAAATTTTTGATGTCAGTTAAAGACGTGCAGTTCCAGATATGAAGTTGATCAGGCTCCTCTGAAAGTCTACAGTTCTCTTTGCTACATCTATCTGCCTCATTTCTTGCAGACATACCTCTGGTTACTACCAATAAATTGTGTTCGTTAATTTCTTCTTCACTCCTCTTTAGCATCAATGTTTTAAGCATATCTGAGTCTACTTTCACCCTCGATAGGGCATCAGCGTTTGTATTTATTTTTCGTTTTTTATAAACTATTTCAAAATCATACTCCGACAGTTCAAGTCGAATTCTTGTTAGTTTCGACGATGGGTTTTTATGGGAAAATAGTGATACTAAGGGACGATGATCCGTGACCACTATAAATTTTCTTCCAAAAAGGTAAGGTCTAAAAAATTGGATACCCCAATGAATCGCTAAAAGTTATTTCTCAATGATTGGTTTATTTATATCGTGTTTCAGCAACGATTTACTAGCATATGATATTGGTAAATCTTTGCCTATCTCTCCTAGTAACAACACCGCTCCTAATGCATAATTGGATGCATCGGTGGTCAATACAAATGTTTTGTTAAAATCTGGATATTGTAATATCAGTGGGTTTATCGATTTATCTTTTAGAGTTAAAATTAACTCTCACATTCATCAGACCAAATAAATGGTTGATTTTTCTTTAAAAGATTGTTTAAACTTTTTGCTATTTTCGCAAAATCTGCAATAAATCTTCTGTAGTAATTGCAAAATGCTATAAATCTTCTTACTTCATCTGCATTTGTGGGAATAGGATGTCTTTCAATCGTCCCGTATTTCGACGGATCAGGTTTAATACCGTTTTGCGTTATTAAATGTCCTAAGTGAACCGTTTCTGTCTTTAAAAAATTGCATTTACCAGCGTTAAATTTTAATTTGTATCTTTGCAATCGTTCAAGGACTTTTTCTAAATTTTAATTATGGTGTTTAAGACTACAACCAAATATAATTATATCATCAACATATAAAAATGCACTCGAGTCTAAGCCGCTTAAGGCAATAGTCAACATTCGTTGAAAACTATTGGAAGATATCGTTAAACCGAAAGGTAATCTTTTAAATTGGTAATGACCATTTGACGTTGAAAACGCTGTTAGTGGTTTAGATTTATTGTTGAGACCAATCTGGTGGAATGAGCTCGTCATATCCAAAGTTGAAAATTACCTTGCTCTTCCTAGCTTATCTAACACATCTTCTAGCCTTGTTAATGAAAATTTATCGCTAACAATCTTTTTGTTTAACTGCCTAAAATCGACAACAAGTCGCCATTTTTTATCGCCTGTGTTTGACTTTTTGGGTACTACAAGCAATGGTGAATTATACGGACTTACCGAATTTTCAATTATGCCGTTATCTAAAAGATCTTACACCTGATTCTTTATCTCTTCAGGTTGAGAATGTGGTAAACAATAGTTTTTTATATAAACTGGTGCGTGAGCTGTTGTTTTTATATTCTGGGTGTAAAAATTATTAACCGAAAGTGGTTCACCATCTATATGGAACACATTTTGATATTTTTTAAATATCTCAATAAGAGAATTTCGCGCCTTGCCATCTTTAACATCAATTGATAAGATTTTCAAAAGTTTTTCGAATCTGATTTTCATTATTTCATAGTTTTTCAACGGTTCTATATCTAGTTCTAAGTGCGATAAAATTATCTCCGAATCTGTTGTATTTAATAATTTAATATGGCAAATACCTTTATGGGGTACAATTGTATTACCTACAAAAATTCCTTCACTAACCTCTTTATTTAAAATCAAACTATCTTCGCATATCTGCAAATTTATAGGATGTATTATTTCACTCCTTGGTGGTATAGTAATTTTTGAAATTTTACGCAACTTAGTTTCCATTTGTAAGACAATATCTTCTTTTCCCAAAACCAATGTCAAAGTATAGGTTTCGTAATTTATTTGGCACAGATACTTAGACAAAAAGTCACGCCCTAACATCTCATCTGTTTCAATTGGAAAATCGTCTTTTACCAAATGAAAAGTGTGTTTCAAACCTTGTGATGTAAAGCAAAAATGTAAAATGTAAAGTTGTGCCTATTGAAAAAATTTCTTGATTTGTAATACCAGAAAGCTCTCATTTTTTATCTGGAAAAATCTCACTGTTTGGTAAAACACTCTCTAACTTGCACACTGAAATATTCGCTCCAGTGTCAACTAAAAATTTCAAGCTCAGCTTTGAATTTTTACATGTCAAGGTGACATAATTAGTTATATTATCCGATATTTGATAAATTTTCAATTTTGGTTCCCCTGGCTCTCCGGGCCTAATTCGTTTCCCTGGTCGTGTATTACGTTTATTTGCTTATTGCTTCGATTGTCTGGTTTTGACTTTGCTGCTTATTTCCGCGATTATTTCTATTATAACCGTTATAACGATTGTTATGATGATTTTTATTGTTGTTATAATTATTATTATTATTTCTATTGAAATTACCATTCTGCTGGTTTTTAAATTTGCTATTGTTCCAATTATTCCTGGAATTATTAAAATTATTATTGTTCCTGTAATTATTAACACTGTTACTACCATTTTGATTCGACTGAACATTTCTGTTGTAATTTTTTTTATATTTACTATTCGAATTGAAATGCATAACCCTCGCTTGATTGCTATTAGATTCATTTTCAACCTCTAATGCTAAGTCTACAGCTTCATTAAAAGATTTTGGTCTTGATGCAAATATTGTTTGCTTAAAGGAATCATTAAAGCCATTTTTAAAAATCGTAAGGCTAAATTGTTCATTTAATTTAACTACCACTGCCTTTTCCGTTGCACTAGCATTTTGACCTGATTGACCTATTTGCAGTTTACTTAAGTCTCCTATTAAATTTAGTACTTTATCCTTATAACTAGTGACGCTCAAAGTGTTTTGAGTATAGTTGGAAAGAATACTTTGTAATTTCAGAATCGTTGTTTGGTTTTTATACGTATTGCTTAATACCGTACTTAGCTCTTCAAAAGTTTTTGGTATAGAGGTAACGAATGTTGCAGTTCAAACATTTTGTGACAACTTTACATAAATAACAAAGTCTATCAAAGAACTTTTGCCAGTCGATGATAATGATTTATGCAGAATTTCTACAATTTTAAGAAAACTTTCTAGCTCTCTAAAGTTACCGCTAAACAAAGGAATTGCTTTCACAGCTGTTTCTAAATTAAACTCCGACATTTTGGTTTCGATTTCTGAGTTTTCTTTAAATATCTCACTTATATCTCCTAATCCTTCTTCAGAACTCTGGCTGTAAGCCTTTAAACTTTCTTCTAAAACCTGTTCCTTTATAATTTCTACCTCCTTTTTTTAAATTATCGCTCTTGCACAACTCAAAAAAACGTTGCCTAATTAATTTGATCTGGTATATTTTTAGTTTATACGTTCTTTCAGTATATCCCCTATTTTTACCTTTCTTAAAATTTAAATAAATCTTATTTAAATCATTTTTGAACTCTTTTAAAGTTTCCATAAAAAAAAATTATACAATGCAAAAAAAAAATAATTATATCTATAATAAAAATAAAAAATATAATAAAAATAAAAATCCTTGTACAACTTCCTCGTTCCGGACACCAAATCTGCTTCAGTTTTTGATACACATCGTACGGATTAATTCACAAGATGCTGTCAATCTCGTTCAAAAATTTCTTGAAATTTCGTATGTGTTTGTTTAAAAAAAAAAATTAAATTTTTTTTTTGTATTTTATTTTTTTTTTTCTTGTTATTTTATATTTTTATTTTTTTTAATTTTTCATGACTGTTTTATTATTTATTCATTTTCTTACTTTATTTTGCTGTTAATTTCTCTTATTCTTAATTCTTATTTTTTTTTAATTCATTTTCTTTTCTTCAATTCATCTTCATCTTCAAACTCTTTCTTCTTCTTTTTATTTTCAATTCATTTTTTTTCTTTTTCTTTTATATTGTTCATTATTTTTTTTTTTTTTTTTTTTATTTTATTTTTTAAATTTTTATTTTTTCGAGACACAAAATTCTTAAAAATAATTTAGTTATAATCTTTTTTGTAGAGCTGATGCTCAACAACATTAATTTGTTGCCCAGTGCGGTGGTGGGTCAGAATTAACGCGCCTTTTTAGCTCAGCTAATTTTCTTCTCAAAAAAACCTTCTTCCCGCCTCTCTTTTTTCGGCACACGAATGTGTCAACTTTTGGTATAATCGTGGCTCTATCCTCTTTTCTCCGCAATTCACACCTTCTTAGCTCTTCTATTGTCAGAGCAACAGGACCTTCTTTTATTTTTTCTGCTTCCATAAAATTACTTATTTAAAAAAACGCCTTCCTCAAAAAAAAAATTCCTGATCTAGTTTCTAACAGCTTTGGAAAGGCAGGATCGCCATGTAATAATAGAGGATGAGACCTATTGAAAAAATTTACTTGGCAGAAAAAGCCGCAGCAAAGTAAATCTTAAGGGCATTAGTTTGAATTAAAACGCCAATCAATTTCGGCTGTTCAAGAGCCTGCATTGTATGTGGAAAACAAATCCGCCCTTGTAGGTTTTAATTGTAGCTAGCGTAGCATGTCTCAAAACCAGAGTGTGTTACCAACTAACAATTTGGCAATTTTTCACAACAGACGGCGCTAGTGAGCCTTATGAGTTATGCATAATGGCGATCCTGCTCAGAGAGTTTACTCGTGGCCTATAGCACAATCGCTTAAGCACCGCGTTCTCTTTCATTAGAAAACCGGAGCCACGGGTTCGAGTACGGTTTCTGGCAAGATTTAACTAAAACTGATCTGATGAGGCTATATACATGTTTATATATGAAAATATATAAATATGTATGTGGAAGTAGCCGAAACATATGTAATCAATTTCCATGTTAACACTTGCTTTCGTCTGTTGTTGAAAAATTGCAAAAATGACTGTTTAATTAGTTCAATATAAAATTATCATACTTCAATTTAGAAAAAGCGCGTTGGTACTTTCATTAGTACTATACAAGCAATAAAAAACAGTCAATAAACTAACTTCATAATTTATCTAGGGGAACCTGCCTATCTATCATTAAAATTCTCGTAATTTCGAGAGCCTGCATTGTATGTGGAAAACAAATCCGCCCTTGTAGGTTTTAATTGTAGCTAGCGTAGCATGTCTCAAAACCAGAGTGTGTTACCAACTAACAATTTGGCAATTTTTCACAACAGACGGCGCTAGTGAGCCTTATGAGTTATGCATAATGGCGATCCTGCTCAGAGAGTTTACTCGTGGCCTATAGCACAATCGCTTAAGCACCGCGTTCTCTTTCATTAGAAAACCGGAGCCACGGGTTCGAGTACGGTTTCTGGCAAGATTTAACTAAAACTGATCTGATGAGGCTATATACATGTTTATATATGAAAATATATAAATATGTATGTGGAAGTAGCCGAAACATATGTAATCAATTTCCATGTTAACACTTGCTTTCGTCTGTTGTTGAAAAATTGCAAAAATGACTGTTTAATTAGTTCAATATAAAATTATCAGAATTGTCTTTATTAAGTCTAAATATGTTCTTTTATATTGTTTGCTTAGCACTAAAAATAAATACAACTATCATAATACCTTAAATATAATAACAAATAATATTAATATTACTACTAAATACAAATACAATTCTCCTAAATCCTAAATCTATGCATAAAAAATGTATTCATTGCTTTCATCTCTCTTTCTCTTATTCTAAGCCTTGCTTATGGAACTCAAGATCAACATGATCCACACTCAGTTCTTTGTTTACACTTTACCATTCTTCCAACGCATGCGCTTTGACACTTGTTTTTGTTATTGCATTAAACTAATCAAATTTGTGCATTGCGCGACCATGCAAGTGTCGTTGAACTTTCGAATTTTGCAGCATTTGTTATGTGCGTGGATTCTACCAATGGTGTTCACAAGACAAGTACATACAGTTAATCACTTAAGTTAGTATATACCAGGCAAGACTTATTCATTTTGAAATAAATTTAAAGGTTTTATAAAGGAAACGTACAAAACAAACTCTATTTCACATAAAGAAAACATAGAACTTCAATTTCGAAAAGAAATATTTGCAAAAATAACTCAAAGAATTAAGTTATGGCATTACAAACAAATTAAAGGCTGATTTTCATATCACAAAAGTTTGTATACAGCAGAAAAGAATTTGACGAAATTTCTTTTTTCAGCACTTCTAATATTAAATTCAGTATTTCGTTAGATAAGCCTGGGGTTCAGAATGACACTAGGCCGTGATGACATAAATCGGACAAGGTTTCATGTTGTTGTTATAGTTATTTTGCTCGACGCTTCCATTAGGACGCGTTTTAAGTCTTCTAATCTGACGATTTCACATTTTTCGCTTTGGATACTTCCACAAATACTCAATAGGGCTTGGATCCGGTGATTGAAGTGGGGTTTTCAGCTGTTTTCGCACATTATAAAGGAGCTATTCTTTCTCGATATGCCGAATGTTTGGGGTCATTTGTCTTTCAGCAATGTAATGACTATAATTGAAAGATAAAAGACCCCTCAGTACATAATTTTTTCGCATTTTGTTTTAAATTATTGCTAAGAATATTTTTATAACCGTATCGGTCAATTATATTATCAATTATGAACAATTCCCCACGCCATTTGCTGCCTTATAAACCCAAACAATAATAGAACCCCTTCATGCTTAATTGTGCTTGCCATATTGCATGGGTTAAGCTCCTGGTTAGCTTTTTTCATACTTTGTCACGACTATTAGATCCATAAGCATTAAATTTCCTTTCGTCTAAGAAAAACACATTGTTCCAGAATGATTGAACACATTTCAAATGTTTCTTCGCAAACGCAATTCTATTACGCCGATTTATACCGCTTATGAACGTCTCCTTTTCTATACTATACCAAAGCCATTAATACCTGCGACACATAACATTCGGCGAATAGTTTGAGCATTACAGTGCCTTCCAGTTTCTTTTTCCATCCCTGATTTTATTTACGCTGCACTTCTCTTGAGATTTTCTCTCGTCTTTCTAATGAAAGCGTGGTTGTCTGCTTCATTAAATTCGACGGAATGTCCTTACTCCTTTATAATGTGCGAAAACAACTGAAAACTCCACCTCAATTACCGTAAGCAGATCTTATTGAGCATTTGTGGAAGGATCTAAAGCGAAAAATACGAAATCGTCCAAATGGAAGAGAGAAGCAAAATAACTCCAACAACAGCACGAAGCCTTGTCCGATCTATGCCATCATGGCTTAGTACCATTCTGAACCCCAAGGCTTATCTAACGATATACAGAATTTAACATTAGAAGCGATGAAAAAAAAAATTTGGTTAAATTCTTTTCTGCTGTATACAAACTTTTGTGATATGAAAATCCGCCTTAATTTTGTTTGTAATGTCATAACTTATTTCTTTAAGTTATTTTTCTAATATTTCCTTTCGAAATTGAAGTTCTATGTTTTCTTTATGTGAAATAAAGTTTGTTTTGTAAGTTTCCTTATAAAATCTTTGAATTTATTTCAAAATGAATAAGTCTTGGCTGGTGTATACTAACTTAAGTGATTAACTGTATGTTAGGGCTGTTCAAAAAAAAAAAAATTTTTCGAATTTCTTAGATATACTTTGACATCACGTTCTACATCATGACAGAATATCCCATAAATTTTTTCAGATTTTTAAATGCATTTTTAAAGGTGGCTCAAAGCAAAAATATATTTTTAATATTTTTTTTTAGCATTAATTATAAAATGTTGGCAAACAATTTGAAAAATTTGTTTTAGAGTAACATAAAAACATTAATTTTGTTTGTTTTTTAATGAACTTTAAAACCTACGTTGTAATTTTGACAAAAAATTTTTTACACCTCTTAAAAAACGAAAAACTGCCTTAAAAAGGCGAAATTTAAAGGTTTTTCAAACGAAATTAACATTTTTTAATTTACAAGATCTCATTCGAAAGAGCTCTTAAAAACCTTCAAGACAAGACATGTTAAGACTTTATTGGGCCAGCAGGCTCGATGATATAACGTTTGAAACATGGTAATGCAGCCCCGTGAAAGGCAAAACGCTTTTTTACTCAAGAGGGAGGCATCTTACAAAAAAGTGCACATGGCATAAAATGCTTAGAATCATGCAAGGAACAAGTGAATGTTTTTATGTTACTCTAAAACAAATTTTTCAAATTGTTTGCCAACATTTTATAATTAATGCTAAAAAAAAAATATTAAAAATATATTTTTGCTTTGAGCCACCTTTAAAAATGCATTTAAAAATCTGAAAAAATTTATGGGATATTTTGTCATGATGTAGAACGTGATGTCAAAGTATATCTAAGAAATTCGAAAAATTTTTTTTTTTGAACAGCCTTAACATATGTACATAATACAATTACCCATTAGGAAAAGATGAGATCAGATGACATTATTTGATTACCCATTAGGGAAAAGATGAGAACAATGATAACATGTATACAAGTGGTGTAGATGTAAGTGTTACAACACTACAGCACATAAGACTACTCATTAGTCTTGCTGTGCCTTTATTCATTCAAGAAAATTGTCGCATACATTTTCTCTTGAATTGGTCAAATAAAATTTGGCGCTACACATCACCGATAGGAAGTGATTGTTTTGGGGTACATTGAACATACTTAGTTCATAATGCCAAATAACGCGGCTGCTCAACCTGTTGTAGCGGCTGCTTTTTATACCCTACGCCCAGGGTATATTCACTTTGTCCTTCCGTTTGTAACGCACAGAAGGAGGCGTGGCAGATATAGAAAAGTATATATATTCTTGATCAGCGTCACCTCCTGAGTCGATATAGCCATGTCCGTCTGTCTGGCTTGCTGGGTGGCTGGCTGGCTGGCTGTGTGTGGAAATACACTTTTTGGGAAAACTTAGCAAGATAATTCAATGAAATTTGGTGCACAGCCTCCTCAAAGTTAGCTCGGGGGATTGAAAATGAGCGAAATCGGTCAACGGAAACGCCTACCGCCCATACAAAAAATATATTCAAAATGGAATTTTAGGAGTATTTTTCACGAAAATGCAACCAAAATACACATAAATACTACGAATTGTAAGCGCAAGTTCTAAGAAAAAACAAGGCGAATTTGGTAAGGTTACCGGACATAATCCCAACGGACATAATCCCCATTTCGTAAATGGGGATTATGTCCGAAAATTTTTCGGTCATAATCCCCATTTTGGCCATGGGGGTTATGTCCGCAAATTTTTCGGACATAATCCCAATGGGGGTTATGTCCGAAAAATTTAATTAAGATTGAGCAAAATTTTTGCAATAATCCATTTAAAAAATTTATATGGTGTTGGATATTATAGACTGATCCGCGGCCGAAGGCCGCCGCGAAGCCGGTGTTGGATTTTTGGGAGTTTTAAATCCTGAGTTGCGGCCGCAGGCCGCCCACTTACCCCTACCCTTATGTAAAATTACTGTGGAATTTTTGGGAGTTGTAAATCCTGAGCTGCTTCTGTTGTCAATAACAAAATATCGTTATGGGGACTATGTCCGTTTTTTCCTGGGGATTATGTCCGAAACACTTGCGGACATAATCCCATTGAAAAAATGGGGATTATGTCCGAATAACTTGCGGACATTATCCCCATATCGTGAATGGGGATTATGTCCGTGGGGATTATGTCACGGCACCATTTGGTAAAGAAGGCGTGGCACCTCCCATTTAAGCAAAAGCTTCAAAACGCTATACTGAAATCGTTTTTTGATATATTCGAACCAAATTTGACTCAGATACTATAATTTATAGATGAAAGATCTCAACAAGAATTGGGTGAATTCAAACGATGGTGCGTGGCACCTCCCATATAAGCAAAAGTTTCAAAATGCTATACTGAAAGAGTTTTTTGAGATAATCCAATTAAATTTCGCTCAAATACTAAAGACTATAAATGCACCCTCTAAGCTTAAACTAGACGAACTCGGACAAGAGGGCGTGGCACCTACTTTATAAGCAAAAGCTTTAAAATACTGCAGTGTAGGGTATTTATTTTTTGGCCAGGCCAAAAGTTACACCCTTACTAGTTTTTATTACTTAAACCATGGCTCAGGGGATAGCCCCTATAAATGCAATGCACCGTGTTGATTTGTAGAAAAAGAATTAGGTTAGAGGGATGGGGCAAAAGGGGAATAGTGTCGATGAACATTTTTTTTAAATCTACCGATGCATCGCGATGTCACAACTGTCGGGAAAAACGCTCGCAGGGAGATTATTCCACAACTTAATCGCATGACCAAAGAACGAATTATCACGATAGTGCGATGTTCTGTTAAACACTGTTGCAATGCAGTAGGGATGGGCCTGATGAGGCGCCCGAGTGCTGTGAGAAAATATATGAACTGACGGAACCAGCCCATAAATTTCTCTAGAGCACATCCCATGATAATATCTATAAAAAAGAGTAGCACACCCAACGTAACAACGGTGTTCAAGAGAGTCAATAGAGGATACAACATCCGCATCCCCAGTCAACTTCATCGCACGAAGTTGAACTCTGTCTAGCAGCTCCAAAGTAGTTTTATGAGCCCCGGCCCTGATGTACGAATTGTACTCTAGCTTAGGTCTAATATAGGCGAAACAGACAGTCCGAAGATCAACAAGGTGAAGTATTTCTTACACCGTTTTAGATAACACTTGGCTGCTTCTTTCGACACATCGAATACATGATCTGTCCACCTCAGATCAGCTTGAATCGATATGCCCAGAACGTCAAGAGTTTCTGACTTCGCCGGCCATATTGAGGTGTGGAGGGTTACAATCCACTCGTCTGTGAAACAACAGACAGCATTGGGTTTTGCTAGCTATGAATTCGACCCTACTCAGAGATTGTTTTGAGGTCATTTATGAGTGTGACATTCATATATCGCCTTTTTCTCTCAATTTCCTCAGAGCTTGGACGCTTTTTGAAGCAATATGAATGTCAAATACAGCTGTCATCCACAAAGGAGTGGATTGAATTAATGGTCGATAAGACGTTCATCGATGAAAACAAGGAAAAGAGACGGGGATAGCACCGAACCCTGAAGAACCCTAGCGTTAATGGAGTATTCGTTAGATCTGAAACCGTTTACGACAATATGAATAGAACGGCCACTGCAAAGGCTCGTTTTCCAACGAGCAAAGAAATGACCGACGCCATATGCAATTAGTTTTGTTACGAGGGCGCTATGCCACACACGATCAAAAACTTAAGAAATATCCAGAGCACCAACCATACTTTCACCAAGAAGGTGGACATATTGGTTCCACCTCTCAGTGACGAATGTCACTAAGTCACCTGTGGAGCGAGTTCTCCTGAAGTCATATTGGCGATCATTAAGGAATTCATTGCGCTCCAGATAATCTACGTAGGGCCTAACAAAAGTTCGCTTAGTTGGTGTCATGTTATAAATTTTTAGTAAATCAAAAAATTGCATATTATTTGTTATAGTCTTACGATATATCACTTTAATTTTCAGAAAGATCGGTCAAAATGGAGAGAAGAAAACGTAAAATTCGTGAAACAATGTCAGCAAATATTCCAATGCCAACGCAGCAAGAGATTCGGTTTGCTATTCTTTTTGGATTTCGAGGTAAGCTCAAGCCTATGGAAATATTAAATGAATTCCAGATAGCATTTGAAGTTAATGCGCCATCCCTCATGACTATTTCAAAGTAGTTCCGAAGATTCCAGACAGGTAATTTTTCTGTGGAGGACGAACCTCGAGAAGGCCGCCCAAAATCTTCGACTGATTATGAATGTGTAGCGCTGGTTAAGTCTAAAATTGACGAAGATCCAAGATTGACCCAGGAAATCATTGCTGATGAATTGGGCTTGAATGCCATGGCTGTATCGCAAATATTAAAAAATGATCTTTGATACGCGGAGAAATCTGCACGATGGGTTCCTAGAATTTTAAGTGATGCTCAAAAAGAGGCATGTGTGCGTTTTGCTAAGTATTTTCTTGAAAAATTCAAAAACGGAGGGTCTAACACATTCAAGAAAATCGTAACAGGTGATGAAGCATGGTTTTAGAAGAACGACCCTGAAACCAAACAACAATCCATGGTATGGAGCCCAGAAAGTGCAAGTTCACCTGTTAAAGTAAAGCAAAAAAAGTCAGCAACAAAAGTAATGATGCCAGTTTACTTCACCAGAGAGAAAGTTGTAGCTGCTATTCCTATGGAAAAAGGTCAGACGATTACTGCTAAGTGGTATACTGAAACCTGTTTACCAGAAGTCTTCCAAAATTTATTTGAAAGCGCTAAAAAAATGGAGCTACGCCGCTACTTTCTACATCACGATAATGCGCCAGCGCACACTGCTGAAAAAACGACCGATTTTGTTGTGCTTTCAGGCATCGAAGAAATTCGTCCCGCACCTTATTTCCCAGATCTAGCGCCTTGTGACTTCTGGTTGTTTCCAAAAATAAAAAAAATTTGAGAGGGAGAGTCTTCAACAGCAATGAGGAGATAATAAATGCGGTTAAGGATGAAATTGCAAAACTGCAAAAAGCCGATTTTGAAGACTGTTTTTCAAGATGGATTTATCGACTTCAAAAATGTTTCAAAATAAATGGCGATAACGTTGAAAAAACACAAATAGATGAAGAATAAAGTTATAAATTTAAAAAAATAAAATTTAAGTTTTCACCACCTTTCGGTAGTAAAAGGATTTTTTTGCGCATATCAAGTTCGTGAAGATGCTTTTCGCGCTGAATCGTGGCATTACAGCGAATTCTGACCTCATTGCGAAGTCTTTCAGTATCAGCATTTCTGTTGGAAATAATTTCCTGCACCACTAGTGCCGCGGTATTTATGTTTCTGTCAGCGAAACACAATTTCCAATTGAAACTGCGATAAAAATAATTTAACGCATCCTAATTTGCTTTATCATAAAGTCATACCGCCCGTTTTGGCGCTTTACGCAAAACAGGGCATACCCTAGTGTATGAAAAAGCAGCGGAAATGGTGCAATGATCCGAATTACGATGGGGTGCAAAAACAGACACATCATATTTCTCATGATGCGACGTCAGCAAAAGGTCTAGAATACTAAGGCTATGCCCCCCAACACGAGGAATAAATGTGGGGTCATTCACTAGTTGAGTCAGGTGGTTTGACTTGGCAAATTGCTCAATATAACGGCCTTCACGAGTTGTACGGTCGGAATGACGCAGCTAATTGAAGTTATGGACATTGAAATCTCCAGCAACAACGATTTCACTGTCTGGGTACGACTCTAAAATTTAAGAAATCGAATCAGAGTGGAAGTCCACTTCATTAAAAGTGGGATTCCTCCCTAAATTCGGGCTCCTATAAATGAAGCAAAAATGCAGGATGTGCGACTGGACTTTGAGCTTAACCCACATGGAGGTAAATTCGGCGTCCGTCGTGTTTAATTGCTGCTGGCACTGGTACGCAATATCGCTGCGAATATAAAGGGTGAGACCCCAATGAGCAGAGAACAATGGCCATAAGTGATACCCAGGTTTATGAAAATCAAGCGGATCTGCATCCGCACACACCTGGGCCTCACCTAGAGCCATTATTTGGGGCCTAAAGACATGGGCATAGACAGAAAAAAATTCTCTCTCAAGCCACAGATGTTGCAAAAATCTATACGAAAATTTGCCGATATCTAAAAACCCGGAGCGTTATGAAAAATTAAACAATTGCAGGCGTAACTAAAAGTGCAAAAAGAGCGCAAGTAAAATGCTGTGTGACAGTGTTATGACTTGCCGCACAAACTTTTCACGCTCTTAGTGCAGTTTCAATTACACTAAGAACTGCATGTCATAAGGGAAAAGAAGAAAAGGAAAAACAAAAACAACAATACAAGCAAGTCGAAGCTATAAAAAAGCCCTTCGCTTGGTTTGTGTCGCAAATATAAATTATGGTTATTTTTTTATATTTTTTTTATTGCAGCTGAGTATGAATGCAGCTTTGTTCGTAATGTGCAGCTATTTCGTTAATTGTTATTATTGTTAATAATTTTGAGTTATTTTAATTTAAGTGTGCTTAGATAAATATTTTGTTGTTTTTTTTTTTATTGTTTGTGTTTAAGCCAAACACCTTTCGCCCACCATGGCACGTGTGTCGACTCACTTGACATAGGTTCTAAGTTTGTGTTTGGTTTTCTTTTTAATGTCAAATTTATATTGTGCCGCGCGGTTTAACTAAAATTTCAAACCTTTAAGCGGACTTTCACCTCTGTAATTGAAAAAAAAAAACACTTAAAAATTTTATTATGAAAAAACTAGTATATTTATTGACAAAATTTCTTTTGGACATTGTTAAATATTGTCTCAAAAATATGAAAATTTTTTTTTTTTTATTTTTAGTTTCCCTTGGCTGCTGTAGAGGGCGTCATCCAAAAGTTACTGTAACAGATCTTTAAAAAATTCAAAATGGATTTTATTTTAGAGACTCAAAACTATAAGCTATAATAACTATAATAAGCCTCTAAAATTCATCCTTTTTTATATTTTGAAGTTTTTGTATGAATATTTATGAAAAATGCGAAAAAATGGCCTTTTTTGAGGGTAAGTCACCCCCGTAAAAAAGGGGGGGGGGTTTTTTTTTTGAAACTTTCAGAGGCTTATTGTTTAATATTTTTTATAAGTAATCGAATGCTCTTTGGTTTTTTAAAATCGGTCGAGTAGATTCGGAGGAAAATTTCCTACCAGTTTGAAAAGTAACATTTGGATGACGCCTTCTACAGCAGCAAAGGAAACTAAAAATGAAAAAAAAAATATTTTTTCAATATTTAACAATGTCCAAAAGAAATTTTGTCAATAAATATAATTGTTTTTTCATAATAAAATTTTTAAAAAGTGTTTTTTGTTTTTAATTACAAAGGCGAATGTCCCCTTAAAGGTTTGAAATTTTAGTAAAACCGCGCGGCACAATATAAAATTGACATTAAAAAGAAAACTAAACACAAACATAGAACCTGTGTCAAGTGAGTCGACACACGTGCCATGGCTGACGAAAGGTGTTTGACTGTCGTAGCCATTCAGGAGCCATGGGCTCTAAAGGCCTCATAAATGGCCTTTCCACAAAAACATGTAAGTTGGTCTACATACGATAGCAAAGTCGACCACATGCCCAAAGACTATCGGCCTATAAGTCTAACATCATTTCTTCTCAAAACAATGGAGACAATTTTAGTTTAGTAAATCAGAGTATCCAAGACTAAAAGCATGAAGTTAAACGCAAACAGGAATGTCATCACGTTTAGAGCTGGCAGTGATGACATCGAAAACGTCGATAGCTTCACGTATTTAGGCAGCATTATCTTCATGGATGGTGGAGCAAAAGAGGATATCAAGAATAGCAAAAGCAAAAGGCGCGTTAGCTCAACTGAACAAAATATGGTCTTCTTCCGTTATATCCACCAAAACGAAAGTGCGCATTTTTGATTCGAATGTGAAATCGGTTTTGTTATATTGGTGCGAAACATGGCTTGTTACTGAACAACTAACGAACAAGCTGCAAGTATTCGTCAACAAATGCTTAAGGCGTATACTAAAGATTTGGTGGCCTCGCACTATATCAAATGCCGAGCTGCATCAAAAATGCAATCAGAGGGCTTTAGCAAACGAGGTCAAACTGCGCAAATGGGGATGGATTGGTCACACTCTCCGGAAACCTCACAGCGAAGTTTGTCGCCAGGCTCTTGAGTGGAATCCACAAGGCAGTAGAGCACGTGGTAGACCCAAAACCAACTGAAAAAGGTCGCTGGAACAAGAAATCCAAGAATCGGGAAAGTCGTGGCAAGAGATCAAAGTCATCGCAAGGGATCGCAACGAATGGAGATGTTTTATATTGGCCCTATGCTCCTCCTAGGACTTAAAGGAGAATACATACATACAAACATATCAGAGGTGTGTTCCTCGTGCCAATCAGGTAAATCGACTGAAAGCGCCATACATAGCCTTACGACCAAAATCGAGAAGGCTTTGGGAATACCCGAAATGAACATTGATTTGGTCCTCAACATGCTTATAAACAGCACAGTCATCTATGGAGAGGTACTGAAAGACTAACTGTGAGGACAACTTAAGGATGCCCCCAGGGAGACGCGTACTGTCACCGCTTCTATGGATACTTGTCATTGAAGAATTACTAGAAATTCTAAATGATCACAAATTCGAGGTGCTGACGATTTGATTATTATGGTTAGAGGCAAATTTGAACGAATGCAACTAGCTCTCAACATAGCTCTAGGCTGGTGCCGAAAGAAAGGACTCAAAATTAACCCTAGTAAAACCACACTGGTTCCCTTTACCCGGAGGAGAAAGCTAAACCTAGAAGCTTTAAACTTGGGAGAAACGATGTTAACAGTTTCCGAGGAGATGAAGTATTTCGAAGTAATCCTAGATAAAAGTGTAACTTGCTTGCCAAAAGCTGTATGGTAAAACATGGGGACTACGGCCAAAAATGATGGCATGGTCTTACAAAACCATCACTGTACCAATGATCACTTATGCTTCATTAGCATGGTAGCCAAAGATAGACCAAGTAAAGGCTCAGAAGGAACTAAACAGGATCTTCAGAATAGCCTGCTTATGTGTCACAGGGGCACTAAGGACGTGCCCGACAGTAGCTCTTGGCATGCTTACTGGACTCACTCCTCTTCACATTATGGTTAAGGAAGAGCAGCCTGTGCGGCCTTCAGACTACCTCATTTACAACAATTTAAAGAAGGCAATCTAGCAGGACATGTCAAAATCCTGGATGTGTTCTGGGATACTACATGTCTTACAGTCTCAGGTAAGATATGTAAAAAGTTTATTTTCTCTAGAAAATTCAAAGTGGTCATCAATGATTGCGCCGAATGGAGGAGGGATATAAATGTAAAACAGGGCTCATAGTTATGGTTCACTGATGGGTCCAAAATGGAAGATGGCAGTCGTGGGACCAAGATTCCAAAAAGCAGTTGCAATGGAAAAAACAGCTTCCATTTATCAGGCGGGGGTCCACGCTTTAGAGTTGTGTGCCAGAGAATATCTAAGGGGCATTTCCGGCACCGACATATACATTTATTTGGACAGTCAAGCGACTCTTTTTCAATACACTGTCTGAGAGTGTTTTGAATTTCTTCAAGTCATATCCAAGAGGAACGATGTTACTCTAGTCTGGAAACCATGGCACGAGGGGCATGAGGGCAATGAAAGGGTTGATCGATTGGCCAAGAAAGGGGCACTCAATTCTTTCATAGGCCCAGAACCCTTCTGCAGAGTGAACAACAGCTTTAAAAATAACTTAATTCGGGAATGGGAAGATAACAGCCTGATCGACCACTGGAGAGCCCAGAAAGGCATACAACAAGCTAAAAGGTTAATCAAGCCAAAACGTGTTAAGATAGAAGTTGTTTTAAATCTATGTAGAAAAGATATAAAAACTTACAGTGAAATAATGACGGGTCATTGTAAACTCACCTAAAAAATATGTGTTTTGTCAGTGCTGAATTACCCATTAGGCCAGACTAGGCCATAGCCTAGGGCCCCCGACGAGCAGGGGACCCCCACGAAAGTTAGATGTCAAATTGTATAGGAGGTTATAGCCGCGCGATATTTTAGTCTTTCAGTCAATTCAACTCCAGATATCGATCACGTTGATCAACTCAATATAGCTGTCCATATGTTGCTAAGAATGGAGAGTTTGTTGAAAGATTTTTAACATAAAGGTGTTAAGATAGCGGAACATGTTTTAGAATTGCTTGATTTTAAGTACTACAGGGTCAATCTTATGATTGTCCGGTATTTACTAGATATTCAAGCGATTTTGTTTAATCTAATCAAATGCGCGATTTATTTACCGTGCGCAGCGCATTCGCTTAACCTAAGTAGTTGGAGAATCGTACAATTATTGTACACTTTTTTCTCAAGCTCGACACACGTTTCAAAGAAACCTATCGCAAACGAAAAGGTACTGAAATCGTTATCCGAAACTAGTTGGAAAGCTCATGCGAACGCCACTGAGGCAGCTCTCAAATCTTTGAACGAAATCGTAGCAGCATTATAGGAAATTGCTGATGATTTGTTACAAAAGACACGAAGCTGAAAGTATATCGGATAAAATTCAAACATTTGAATTCGTTTTTATGCTTGTTTCGTGGAGCGATATTTTGAATAACGTTCGGGCAACGAGCAAAGGCTTGCAGTCAGAAGAGACTGATCTGGACGCCTGCGCGTTGATGTGATCGTCAGTAGAAAATTTGTAAGATAGGATGAGAGATAAATTCGAGCTGTTTGAAAACAAAGCCAGAACAAATTTATCTGAGACGGATTATGGCAATGTTGCATCGCGAGTTCGACGAAGAACAAGACACCCAAACGATGGCAATGCTCCAGAAGTTGTATTAAATGCGCGAGACTATTTTCGTGTCAACGGTTTTCTTGTAATTATCGATACGCTCAAGATCGAAATCAACAGCCGAAGCCAAGTTTCTAAGTTCCGAAGAGATTTTCATTTTTGGCTGACTTTAGTTTGACAGAAAATGAGTACCGCGAGTAACCGTTTGAATGATATTTTAAAAAAATTGATTTTTCCGACCTTTGACATTGAATAACTTTTTATGCGCATACGATTTCGCAATGGTCTTCACACACTTTATTTTTCATGTATAAATAAAGACTATTCCGGTGAAAAAATTTACTTCGTACTACGGGAAATTTTTCGTCTTTCTCCCTTGTGCTATAGGCCTATTTGGGGGTAAGTGCTCTATATTATCGTGGGTAAGCTTCAATAGATCCACGATAAACAATAAACTAGCCACACTTTTTTTAATTTAGTATGAAATAAATAAAAAAAATTATATTGAATCCCGTCAACTTTGAGGTTATCTAAGACCTTACAAAATGACCAAATTTTTTTTTCGTCACGAATTACATTTTAAAATGTCCCAATTAATAAACCATCCGAATGTGAGCTTAAAGCAAGCACTGATCTAGCCGTGGCGCTTAATTTAGTTGATTTTTTGAAACAAATTCAATGTTTGATCAACTTTTTTGAGGTTATGTCAAAATAATTTTCTAATTTGCATATTTTTCCTTAAAAGACTTATGAATAAGCTTTACAAAGCCGTTTATTAGAAGTCTCTAGCAAACTTCTTTTAAAAGTTATACGATTTATTCACAAATTTCAGCCAAACCGTTCACTGTGAGGCGGTTTGAATTTTTTAATATTTTCTAAAATTGCATAAATAGGTAAAATTAATCCCATAGCAGTGACAAGATTTATAGATAGTCTGGAACTGTTCTGATAGGAAAAGATGCTGTACAAAAGATCTTTCAGATCGCAATACAATCCAGAGCCTTTTAAATAATAATAAATAACGAATCAAAAAATGGGCAATTTAAAACGCTGAACCTTCCAAAATATGCAAGCTATTTCGATGAAATTCGGTAGGTAGGTGCAACACACAATAAGCATCAGCTGACTGGGCATGATGGAACAGTGGCACGCCTACTTTTTAACGATTCAAAGAATAGCCATTTAACATGCTGGACCTCTAAAAATATACAAGTTTTTTATTGAAATTCGGTAGGTAGGTCCTCCACATAATAAACATCCGCTGACCCCCACATAAATAGTGTGTCGAAAAAAACTTATACACGATTAAAGTTAAATAAAACATAAAACGTTCAATTTAAAAATTCCAGCTTTTCCAGAAATACTGTCATCAACGATTTTTTAGTTGTTTCCGTTATCTTTTTGGAGGAGCCGGTCCATTTAAGCTTGAAGTCAGACATGTCCTGGGATATTTTTCCTCTGTTCTTCAATTTCCTTTTCACGAGCGCCCAATATCTCTCCACAGGCCGGAGTTCTGGACAGTTGGTTGGGTTTGCCTCCCGTGGTACAAAATTTACATTATTATTAGCGTACCACTCAAGGGCCTTTTTTCCACAGTGGCACTCTGTGCTGTTTTAGGAGAGGCAAAAGCCGTTTTTGAAGACTCTTCTTAATATACATTTCTGTATTTATCGTTCCTACAAATGGCTTGCCGCACAAGAAACTTCTTAGGGAATTTTGTTTGCTTTTTTGTCCGGTATTGCTCCTGAATATAACCTCGTCCATCAGCCACATAAAAATCTTGACCCAGAAGTTGTGAAAAGTCTGCCAGAACATAGGTTTCATCATCCTGTGTGATAAACGTAATTTTTTTTTTATAAAATTAGACTCAATTTTAAGCTCGTTTTTATTTTTTGCTTCTAAATTCTTTACCATATTGCGATCTGGAACTTTATTCGACTTCAGTCCAGCATTAGCTTTGGTACTGCACACAAAAGAATCAGTAGTGGAATTCCCAAACGAGTTAACGACAATTGTGTTATCGTTAACTGCTGTCAACAACATTTACGTTAAATCGTGTTCTGAAACAATTGAAAAATAAAATTTGTCTTTAATTTTGAAGTTAACGGATTTTTTTGTTAAATGAAACGTGAAATTTTTTGTGTCGTTTAGCTTTAAAGGCAATATTGTTAAATATAACGTAAAATATTTATCGGCTTACAGGTGCAGGTTGGATGGTTTTAGCCGATTAATAAATTAGAAATACCAATAAAAAGGATTTTATTCAACCCCTAACACTTGCAACCTTATTTTATACCATATATTTCAAATACTCTAAGATACTAATCTCGCTAGGTATATAAGCTATTTCGATGAAATTTGGTAGATGGATAATCACACCCGCTTTTTGACGATGGAACAATTAACCATTTTTAAATGTTTTATCTCACAAACTATGTATACAAAGTTATTTCGATAAAGTTTGGTAGGCAAGTGATTAACATGAATACCATATACTGGTCGAAGTGATCGTAGTAAGATAACTGCAATGAAGAATTTTTGCACATTCTCAACTGGATCCTTAATGCCTATAAAAACTGAAAACCATGGTAGGACTGTACGGAGGATGGTGTATAAAGATCTTGGCAACATCCGGTTTCTTGTTATTTGGGGCTTAGGTTGGGTTGGCGGTAATTGCGTGGAGCGAAAATCTCATGTTTCTTGTATAAAAATTTAAGCACAGCTGCCAGTAGGTACTCATATTTTGCATACTTAATAAATTTTCGGAATTTTTCAGTGGTTGGAGGTTTTATTCAAAATAATATGTCATACATATCTTTAGAAAATTCCATAAAAACATATTTTGATTCCTGTGGAACTTCGCAATTATTTTTCGCCAGCACTTGCGCAATCCGTTGACTGATTTTTATTCCAGTCTCGCCCTGCGTGTAGTTATCGTCCAGTTCCGGTTAGGGACTTATGCTCCCTGTTGTCGCTTACCTTTAAAATGTAAGAATTTATTAATAATCCGGCTCGATGGATCAGCTTTGTTGTCGCTTGTTAGCTTGCTGATCTCAATAAACAAAAAACATGCTTATGTATAAAACAAATGTCTATTTATTTAATTCAATTTAAACACATCAAATTAATACTTTTAACACATTCAATAGCTACCGCGGTCTACAGTGTACAAAAAACGAATAAACTCACTTCAATACAATAAAATGGCAGTTCATAAAACAACGAGTAGCGTCATTGCCAGCTACATTTTATAAAATAATAAAAACCAAATTAATGAAAGGCGCCAGCTATAATTTTTAAATAACACAGGTTTACAAAAAAAAAAATGTCATGGCGTTTTGACCAGACTATGTGTTTCCTAGGGACTTTGACGTCCTGAATCCGAATCCGGGGTCCGTTTTTTTTCCAGAACGTCTGAGAAAAAAATTTTCAAGGTCATATGGAGGTCATGTGTCGTTAAGTGATAAATTCGCTAAATTCTGAAACTAATTTTTTATCATTGAACTTTCAGTCCTTAAAAAGAATATGTGATCAAAAATGGTATCTCTGACTTAGTTTCGGAGATATAGCCATCGGAAGATCAGAATATATATCTTCTATGAAAACCGCTATAAGTTGGGAACCCCTAAATGGATTTGTAAAATATTGGTGTCATATTAACAGCCTATAAAAATGTCTCAAACATATTATCAATTAGATTCATAGTTTTCGAAATATGACCTTTTTTGAAATTTTTCAATTACAACAACAAATAAATTAACAACACAAACGACAACAACAAAATACCTTTCATATGACACCAATATTTTCCAAATCCATCCAGGGGTTCCCAACTTATAACGGTTTCCATAGAGATGTATCCGGATCTTCCGATGGCTATATTTCCGAAACTAGGTCCGAGATACCATTTTTGATCAGATATTCTTTTTAAGGACTAAGGACTCAATGATAAAAAATTAGTTTCAGAATTTTAGCGAGCTTATCACTAAACGACACATGAACCCCATTTCGACCTCCATATGACCTTGAAATCTTTTTTCTCAGACGTTCTGGAAAAAAACGGACCCGTGGTTCGGATTCAAGACGTCAAAGTCCCTAGGAAACACATAGTCTGGTCAAAACGCCATGACATTTTTTTTTTTTTTTTGTAAGCCTGTGTAATAAAATAAGAAATCAAATAACCGGATTTCAATCCGCAACATTCTCCCCCCAAGAATTAATTTCATTGGAAATGGATTCTTCAGTTACGTACATCTAATTTTATTAGTTTAGTTACAGGTCTTTTAAATATTCCTGAATTAGTCTTTACGTTCGCGACTCTAACGCGTTCATCTTTTGCCATATATATCTTATCTATGTTACCTTTCGGCCATATATTCCGCGGTGTTGTTGCGTCAATTATTATAACAACATCACCTACCTCCATATTTGGACGATCTTTTGACCACTTACGTGAGTATAAAAGATGCTGTCTATAAATGGATTTCCATCTATCCCAAAATATGTCTGCCAATCTTTGCGAAGCTCTCCACATGTTCAATATGATGCAGTCTTTGTCATCCGTAGAAGCAAAATATGTTGAGCTTCCTGCTCCAATTAAGATGTCATTTGGTGTAATAGGTTGCATGTCTTTATAGTCAATTGGTACTTCTGTCAATGGTCTACTATTTATTATATTTTCAATTTCACAAAACAATGTTCTCAATACGTATTCTCGCGGGTACTTTCCCTTTAACATATTTCCTAAATGACTTTTAACTTCCCTAATGAGCCGCTCCCCCATATGCGGTGGCACCGGAGGTATAAATGACCACTTACAGCCTTTCGTTGTGGCAAATTGTGTAACCTCTTTATGACTCCAGCTATCTATAGAGTTTCGAATTTCTTAATCTGCCTTTCTGAAGTTCGTTCCATTGTCAGAAAATAATTCATTTGGAAACCCCCGTCGGCACCCAAATTGTCGTAACACATGAATAAAAGTATTACTGGGTAAGTCATTTGCTATTTCTAAATGCACAGCCCTCGTCGTCATGCAAGTAAAAATCACTCCATAACGTTTTTCATGGCGTCGTCCTACTGTGACTTCAATTGGTCCAAAATAATCAACTCCTGTCTTTATAAAAGGTCTTGTCGTGGTATTACGTGACAGTCAGGTAATTGTCCCATTTTGGGTATAATCGATTTTGCTTTTCGGTTTTTGCACATTTGACAATCGAGTGCAATTTTTTTTACAGTACTTTTGCACATTGTTAGCCAATACCTCTTACGTAAATTCATTATAATTGTCTCTTGACCTATATGATTATTTTCCTATTGATAGTGCTTTATTATAAGCTGTTTAATTGAATGTTTATGATCCAATACAATTGGATTTCTTGCGTCTAAATCAAATTCACTATCTGTCACAGCATTCAGTCTTCCGTTCAGTCGAATAATGAATACTATCATCTGTATAAATAAGCGGTAAAGTCGATAAAGTACTAGTTTTATCAATAGGCTTATTTTTTGTCAAGCAATTAATTTCTCTATTAAATGCGTCCATTTGGATTTTTCGATAAATCAAATATTCAACCTTCAAAATATCACTTGGACTTAATTCGAAAGAGTAAGAGTCTACATTTTCTCGTCGTAGTCGTGAAATTAATTTTAGCACCCATGCTGTTGTTTGCAAAAATCTTGTCCATTTTGAAAATCTCGTAACGTCAGGCAAAACAATATGACATGCTTTAGTTGTAATTACATTTACATATTCTTCTTGTCCAGCCTGTAAATTTGAAAATTTTTCCATTGGCCACGCACTTCGATCAGAAATCGTGGTCCCTTTAACCATTCACTGTCTTTATTTAAATTAATCTTTTTTATTTTAGTGGCATCGTCAGAAATATTAAATTTTGATGGTACATATCGCCAATCAGAAACATTTGTAATTTCATGAATCTCACCTATTCTATCTGCTACAAAAAAAAGTGTTTGCTACCAGATCGAAGCGAGTGCAATACAACTTCTGAATCAGTCCAAAAAGTTGTCGAAATTATCGGGACTAAAAGCGTTTGTCGTAAATGTTTGCTGAGACGAGCACCCAATAAAGCAGCTTGTAATTCCAAGGGTTGACATTGGTTTAAGCGGAGCTACCCGCGATTTTGACAAGATTAAAGTACAGTCGACATTAAAATCGAATTTAAATCTACGATATGCACACGCTGCATATGCATGTTTTGAAGCGTCACAAAATATATGTAGTTCAGTGCTGCACATATTTATAGGAAAATTAGTTAAACTTCGAGAAATTTCAAAGTTCGAAATATTTGTTAAATTTGTGCACCAATTTTTCCAAATTGTAAAATGTTCATCCGAAATACAGTCATCCCAGTGAATTCCGCTGTCCCACACTGCTTGTAGTAATATTTTACAACTTATTAAAAAATTTGAAATAAATCCTAATGGATCAAAAGATGACATTACAACTTTTAAAAGATCTCGTTGTGTTGGTCGTTTTACACCATTTAAAATGTCTTTGTTCACTTTATGAAAACTTAATTTATACTTGAAAGTGTCAGTTTCATGGTTCCAAGATAAACCTAAAATTCTTTCCTCATTGGATATGTCTTCTAATTCAGTTTGAGATGAATCAGTTAAATCTTGCCTCAAGTATTGTTGAACTTCTTTAGAATTAGTTTTCCAGTTACAAATTTCAAACCTTGCTTGGCTGTGTACGTACTTCACGTCATTAATTAATTTTATAGCGTCCTGTACCATATCTGCTCCTCCTAAATAGTCATCCATATAATGTTTGTATAAAATGTCATGACACGCATCTGGATAATCATCCTTAAAATCTAAGGCATTTATATTTCGAACTTGTTGAGGGATACATGAACTACTTTTCGCAGCAAAAAAATAAATTGAATTTCGTAAACGTACGGTTGTCTAGATTGACCATCTCGCCAGAGAATTCTTTGCGCATGTCTGTCAGCTTCTTGTATTCTAATTTGCAAGAACATTTCTCTTATGTCACCTACAAAGGCTATTTTATGTTGTCGAAAATTCAGTAGTACATCTGACAATTGATTATATAAATCAGGTCCAATTAATAAAAAATCATTTAAACAGCAACCGTTAGTTTTGGCTGCTGCGTCAAAAACTATCCTTAACTTGTCAGGTTTATTTGGATTAATTATGCCAAAATGTGGTAAATAGTCAGTGGTGTCCTTATCCGTGCGTCTTCAGGCGAAAGTTTTTTTAAATAACCTTTTTCGACGTAGCTGTTAAATTTTTGTTTGTGTTTATCAGAATATTCCTTATTTTTGTCTAATTTATTTTCAAGGTTTGCAGACGTTTAAGAGCGTTGTCATAACTCTCACTTAACTTTGGCTCGTCACATGTCCAAAAAAGTCTACATTGAAACCTATAACCTGTTCTCTGTAATGTTTTATCCATAATTCTTAAACAACGTTTGTCATCTTTAGACATTTCAAACAAATTTTCTACAGTTGTTTCGTTTTCAACCTTCCAGTAGTCTTTTACCAAATCATATAGTTTTGCCCAGTCATTATTCTCAATTGAGCAAGTTGAAATGCAATTTACATATTCTGGCTGGCGCGTGTATTGTGATGTTACATTTCCATGCACAACCCATCCTACGTCTGGCTTACCACAGGTCCATGCCAATCAGAATATCTCAACTCGCGGGAAACTATCAGTGACCACAACTCGTCAGCAAGATCCTTATCAATTAAAGAAACAGTTGATGCGTCGTCAAGCAAAGCGTACGTATGAATTGTTTTATACTGTCCTATTAATGTGATTGGAATAACTTTAAGCAAAATAGTACTATTTGTTGCACTTACATGATCATTTTTCTCAACTGTCGGTACCATGTTCGATTTGTCGTCTTTATTAGTCTTACTGTCATTTTTGTGTAATACCTGATTATGAAATCTTTCACACCCGTCTATATTGCATCTACATCGCACTTCACAATTTTTAATACCGTGATTCTTTTTTAAGCAAGCAATACATAATTTATTTTTTGTTACAAAGTTCCATCTTTTGTCAACATTTGCTGCTAAAAACTTTTTACATTTTGTCAATACATGTCCATTTTCGTTGCAGTAGTCACAGGTTGTTTTGTCTATTTTATTTGTCACTGTTATAGTAGAATCTTTAATTCTCGTTGCGGAATATCCCAGTTGGTTCATGGCATTCACTTTGTCACCGTACCATTTATAAAATACAAGTAAACGCGAATCTGTGGTCGAAAGATCGTCGTAGTACTGCATAAAGGCAATTCTTTGTATAGTTGGCATTTTATTAAACACTTCTTCAAATAAAAGCGGATTACGGATATGGTCTTGCTCGTCAAGGGACTTTAACGTAGGGGTAAGTGGGGTGAAGTGGGAAATGCCCCTTTTCGGGCAAACTAGCAAAGTATAGCTGTCATGCGCTTCTGACATGTACTTGCAATGACCGTAAGCAAATCTTTATAGCATAGCGATGCGTGCATACGTATTTTTGTGATCTCTGGAATCATGTAAAGTTTTTAAGTGATTTTGAAATTTCATTTTGAAATTTTTAAGTATCGATATTTTTACTGTTTCTGGAGATAAACCGATTGCAAGTACACAAAAATATTCTTTGTAGTCTTAATTTTGATAACGCAAAAGGATTCCATGTAATTCATAGAGTGAAAGGATTACCCTCACATTTTTTGCAAAATGTGGTATCGGGGTAAAGTGGGAAATTTTTCATGGGGTAAAGTGGGAAATGTTATTTCACGATTGCTAGTCCCCACTTGTCAACGTATTATACTATTTCATGATCCAAATAAGTGTTGTACATTTATATTGCGAGTAAACACTTCGGAAAAGCTAAGCGAGTTGCAAAAAGCAGCTGAGAAACGTTTAGCAAATAAACGGAAGAAAGAGGGAGACGAATCACAAAAAATAGAGTACCAGGAGCAAAAAAGCCCCACCAGCAAAGAAAGCGTCAAAGAAGAAACAAAGAAGTTCTAGCTCAGATGAAGATCGTGATTTTTGCACCATTTGCATGGAACTCATGCCCGAAATCATGACCAGACACAATGCCATCAAATGCAACCTAAAGGATTGTCAACGACCAATTCACTTAAAATGAGTTAATCTCACAACAAGCTTCTTTTATTACTAACACTATGACTCGGACTTTGATGTTTCATCAAACGAAACGCCAAAACGTTTCTTTAAAATGTACATAATTTCGTCCACATTATCTGGGAGAATAAGAAGAGATTGAATCGCTTCTCTAGCTTTACCTTTAATGGCTTTTCTTAATCTATACAAATTTTCACTATTAGAAAACTTACATAACTTAATGCTATTTATTAGGGTGGGCCGATTTGAAAACTGATCTCGGCTACCCCCCTATGTTAAAGTTCATTCAATTCTATGAATATTTTCCCAAGGAACTATACCTCTGCGTTCAACTTTAGTTCGGCGCATTTTTGATTGAAAATTTTACCTTTTATGAATATTTTTTTTATTTTCATACTAAATTTTAAAAATTTTTATAAAGACAAAAGTAATGTCATTAAATGAGTTGGCTGGTAGTCTGTCAGTAATCAATTATATTGGGTTATGTTTACACGAAAAGTTTACTTGATTGTGTGGAATTGATGTTATATATTTAAAAAAGTGATATGGGTCAAATAGCCGATTATTATGACCGACTTTCAAAATAAACGATTCATATTTTTGGATGAATTTTTTCAAACAAAACACCAACCCAGGCTGAAAGTTCATTCAATTTGATGAAAATTTGCCCAAGGAACCATGCCTCTACGTTCAACTTTAGTTCGGCGCATTTTCGATTGAAAATTTTACCTTGCGTTTAATATTTATTTTTATGCTTAGTTTTCAAAAATCTCATAGAGACAAAAGTAATATCATAATATGTTTTGGCTAGTATTCTGTCAGTATTCAATAAAATTGGGTTCGGTTTTTACAAAAAATTTACTTGATAGCGTGGAATTGATTATATTTATTCCAAAAAATTATATCGGTCAAATAACCGATTTCAAAATAAACGAGTCATATTTTTACATGGATTTTTGGTATATATAATTTTTTGGAATAAATATTATCAATTTCACGCTATCAAGTAAACTTTTCGTAAAAACAGAATTCAATTTTATGGATTACTCACAGAATACCAGCCAAAACACATTATGATATTACTTTTGTCTCTATAAGAATTTTGAAAATTTAGCATAAAAATAAATATTAAACGCAAGGTAAAATTTTAAATCGAAAATACGCCAAACTAAAATTGAACTTAGAGGTATGGTTCCTTGGGCAAATTTTCATCAAATTGAATGAACTTTCAGCCTAGGTTGGTGTTTAGTTTGAAAAAATTCATCCAAAAATATGAATCGTTTATTTTGAAAGTCGGTCATAATAATCGGCTATTTGACCCATATCACTTTTTTAAATATAAAGCATCAATTCCACACCATCAAGTGAACTTTCTGTGAAAACAAAATTTAATTCAATTGATTACTGACAAAATACCAGCCAAATCATATAATGACATTACTTTTGTCTTTATAAAAATTTTTAAAATTTAGTATGAAAATAAAAAAAATATTCATAAAAGGTAAAATTTTCGATCAAAAATGCGCCGAACTAAAGTTGAACGCAGAGGTATGGTTCTTTGGGCAAATATTCACAGAATTGAATGAACTTTCACATAGGGGGGTAGCCGAGGTCGATAAAATTTCGTCCATACAATTTGGCCCACCCTACTATTTATATATTCTGCATGAAATAAAGGCCAGTCAAGTGGATCTCCATTGAATTCAGGTAACACTGATGTACACGTTTGACGAGCTAATACTGTATTCAAATCTACACCACCAGTTGCCTTCTCCTCGCAATTTTTATTCGTGTTGTCAAGCTTATTCGTGTTGATGTTGTCAAACTTATTCGCGTTGGTGTTGTCGAGCCATTTCTGAATATGTATGTTTTTTCCTGATGGGGCAACAATTTCTTCTTCACATTCATCTTCGTCAATATATTGACTCGTTCATTTTCTGCTCATGTTCTAGCTCATGTTGGTTTTGTTGTAACACTTGCTGTCGTTGCAAAATATCATGCTGCCTCTTTTCATTTTCGATTTCTGCTTGCAGCTTCAACGAATTATGCGAAGTGACGGGAATGTTTGTCGCTATGCGATTTTTGTCGTTATAAATTTGAACTACCGTCTTATTAGAGCTTACGTCTTGCTCACTCATGTTCGTTGCGCTACGTTCGCTGCCGGCGTCAGCGTTGTCAATTCTGTTAATTTCTAGCAACTGCTGCGATGCTTTACTAGATTGATTCCTTGTAATCATTTTTGGATGTCTTTAAATTCCACGGAACCGTTCTGTATGCTCGAAGGATCAGCTTTGTTGTCGCTTACCTTTAAAATGTCAGAATTTATTAATAATCCGGCTCGATCAGCTTTGTTGTCGCTTGTTAGCTTGCTGATCTCAATAAACAAAAAAACACTGCTTTATTTATTGGGTGTTGGAATTAGTTTTAAAGGTTTTCTAAGAGATGGCGTAACTATCAATAGATCGCATCGGGCACACCTGTGACTATATTCATTTCAAAGCACATTGTCTAAGCTTCATTTTTCAGTATGTGTCATTCCACTGAAGTGTAAACAACATATATTTTTTTCTCTGTGAACATGTCGACTTTCGTTCCAACAAAACGCAATTTGCGGGAAGGTTTACTTTTGTGCTTCCATTTGAAGAAAAAAGCGGTTGAAGCACAACGATGAAGCACTGGCGATGAAAAGTGGATCCATTACAATAATCCTAAGCAAAAAAAATCGTGGGGACCACCCGGCCATGCATCAACATCGACGGCCAAGCCGAATATTCATGGCGCTAAGCTTATGCTGTGTATTTGGTGGGATCAGAAGGGTGTCGTGTACTATGAGCTGCTAAAACCTAACGAAACCATCACTGGGGAACGCTACCAACAACAATTGATGCAATTGTGCCGAGCATTAAAGGTTAAACGGCCGCAATATGTCAAAAGACACGACAAAGTGGTTTTTCAACATGACAACGCACGGCCACATGTTGCAAGAACCGTCAAGGAAACGTTGGAGGCGCTGAATTGGGATGTGCTACCCCACCCGCCTTATAGCCCAGACATAGCCCCTTCCGACAACCACCTATTCAGATCGATGACGCATGGCTTGGCTGAGCAGCGCTTCACTTCTTACGAGGATACCAAAAAATGGGTCAATTCGTGGATTGCGTCAAAAGACGAGTCGTTTCCGGCGCGGAATCCATATGCTACCAGAAAGATGGGAAAATGTTGTAGCTAACGATGGACAATACTTTGAATAATATACATTGTACCGTTGTTTCTAAATAAATGCTCAAAAACCGAAAAAAAAACCTTTAAAATTAATTCCAACACCGATATATATAAAACAAATGTCTATTTATTTAATTTAATTTAAACACATCAAATTAATACTTTTAACACATTCAATAGCTACCACTGTCTACGGTGTACAAAAAACGAATGAATGAATTCACTTCAATACAATAAAATGGCAGTTCATAAAACAACGAGTGGCGTCATTGCCAGCTACATTTTATAAAATAACAAAAACCAAATTAATGAAAGGCACTGCCAGCTATAATTTTTAAATAATAAAATAAGAAATCAAAAAAACGGATTTCAATCCGCAACACTCCCGATATGTGTCCTAAGTCATTGTATCCTTCGGCCAAACCGAGATCTTTATTAAATTTTTATACCCTACACCCAGGGTATATTCACTTTGTCCTTCCGTTCGTAACGCAGAGAAGGAGGCGTGGCAGATATAGAAAAGTATATATATTCTTGATCAGCGTCACCTCCTGAGTCGATATAGCCATGTCCGTCTGTCTGGCTGGCTGGCTGTGTGTTGAAATACACTTTTTGCGAAAACTAAGCAAGATAATTCAATGAAATTTGGTACACTGCGTCCGTCGTCGAAGTTAGCTCGGGGGATTGAAAATGGGCGAATTCGGTCAACGGACACGCCTACCGCCCATACAAAAAATATATTCAAAATGCAATTTTAGTAGTATTTTTCACGACAATGCAACCAAAATACACATAAATATTACGAATTGTAAGCGCAAGCTTTGAGAAAAAACTGAGCAAACTCGCACAAGAGGACGTGGCACCTGCCATATAAGCAAAAGCTTCAAAACGCTAAACTGAAAACGTTTTTGGGATATTCGACCCAAATTTGGCTCAGACATTAAGAATTATAAATAAAAGCTCTCAACAGAAATTGGGTAAAATCAGACAAGGGGGTGTGGCACCTCCCATACAAGCAAACGTTTCAAAATGCTATACTGAAAGATTTTTTTTGAGATAATCCAACCAAATTTCACTCAAATACTAAAGACTACTTATAAATGCACGCTCTAAGCTAAAACTAGACGAACTCGGTCAAAAGACGTGGCACCTCCTATAAAGCAAAAGCTTCAAAACGCTGTAATGAAAAAGTTTTTTGAGATAATAGAACCAAATTTCACTCACTAAAAACTATAAATGCAAAAAATACTGCAGGTATTTATTTTTTGGCCAGGCCAAAAGTTACACCCTTACTAGTTTTAATTTCTTTTAATATTTATTATGTCTGTTCGGGTATAAAAATAGTTACCAAATTTTGCCTACAAAATTTTAGAGAGTAAGCTAAATTTTACTCTCAGGGAGACAAAAAACTACAAAAGTACGAAAACAGAAAATTGGTAACTAAACATAGAAATTATGGTAGCATCGAATGAAATAAAATTCAGAAATTATTCCATTCGCTTTTTATTTATTTCATAAAGGTTCCAGTATAAAGCGTGGCAGGTGGCTTTGCGAAATCTGTGGTTGGTGCTGCATATATTGTAGACTGTCGGATTACCCATTTTGCGTCTATTGGGATGCTTATACTTATGTGAAGTAAAAATTTCAATTAAATATTTGTGTTATTAATTAGTAAATGTAAATGTGGGTGCAATTTTACTTATTGTTTTTATTAAAAAAAAGGCCTATCAGTTAATAAAACACAAAACCAAAAAAAAACACTTTAACCATTTGCTTTAGCAACTTGTTTATCTTGTCCTCAAGGTTAGTGAAATCACGACCTTACACGTATTTCTTAGCCTTCTTGCGCCAGTCACCGGTCGGTGTATTTAGCTTGAAGGGCCACAAGAATTTTGATTCATACGTTGCCTTTGGTGCTTTACAAAACCACTCTTATAGATCAATTCGCGCACAGATTTCAAGTTTGGATAACCCTAGGTAATGTAATGTTCTGCAACACGAAACATATTGATTGGCGGCCTTGTTCAACTTGATGAAGAAGCCATTGGGGCAACCTTGTTGATACCTCCGATACGCATAAAAAAAGACAGCTTCGTTTTAGCTGCAGTCGTTTCAATTTGAATAAGCGGCGAAGTTACTTTGTTACGGCTGTGGAGAAAAGTGGAAATAAGCAGAAAACCTCTAACCTTTATTTAGCAATTAGGGCCAAACAGCAAACTCTTATGTACTTGTCTTTCCCATCAACTTTCAATTCATTTCTTCCTGCACTTTGGCGGCATGTGATGTCTTTGTGAATTTAACATTCGCGATACGTTTATTTTCTTGCATACTTTTATCTTTTACTTACCATATATCTTCGATTTCGCCAAATTTTACGAATTAATATTTTATTCAATGAAATCCGGATCAAACAGATTGCTCAAATTCTTTTTTTCAGCAATTTAAATTTTTTTGTTTAAAAAATTTTTCATTCTTCTTCTTCTTGTCATATGCTGTACATTGCGTACAGCACAGGTATCGATACAGGACTATTACAGACTCTAGATCCTTTTTATAGTCCTACGCGTGTGCCACCAGTACGTTTCCGAAAGGCCGATACCAAATTTTTCATATTTTTATTTATTTTGGTTGTCAATTTTCAATGTTGTCTTATTTTCGAAATTTTTAAGTATGTTTTTGTTTCAAATATTTTAAACGTAATTGTGGTTAAGTAATATTTTGGGAATACAACAATCGTAAGCGCAAGCAAAAAATATTGTAAGTTAACAAAATCATTAACTAACGAAAAAGTTTTGTTTGCTTTTTTGGGAATTCCACTACAGAGCATTTAACTACACGAGCTGCTTTTCTGACAGAAGTGTTCAGAGCTCTTCGAAAGAGTTGTTCGACATTTTTTGCCTTACCAATATTTGTTGTACCTTTTGTTCTTCCTGATCCAGGTTGCACGAAAAATGTTTAAGTCTTCTTTATACTGTTTAATGGATTTTGAAACAGTGTGACGATAAACAGGACCGTGCGCACGGGGGGGGAGAATTTTGGGGGTTCAAAAGCCCCCAGGTAGATCTTTTAACCAAAAAAAATTAAATAAATATTTTTGATTTAAAAATATGTATTAAAATAAAATAGAACTAATCTAATAAGTACTCGTACCTACAATTTCATTTATAATATCAGTTATTTTGACTAGTGCTGTGGGTTAGCTCAATTTCAACCATTTATAAAGGTACAAATTTTTTAAAAAATCATTTTATTTTGGTATCTTAAAACAATGTCAAAAATCGATATCGAGACCGTTGCCGCATTAAAAGTTATTCAGGCTCAAGGTCGCAAAAATTAGATGTTTTTTAATAGAATTTGGAAATTGTAAAAAAAAATGCTTAGTTTATCCAATCTTTTTTCATATATCAAAATAACTTTACTAAGTCAAATATTTTCCATTGTTATTGAGCACCACTCGCCAACTTTCGGGCAAAACCATAATACGGTCCTTCTGCTCGAAAAACTCGGTCGATCATTTTGCAATCCACAAGGAAATTCAATTTTTCGCCATCAAGATAATTCTGCAACGAGTGAAACAAATGATAATCCGAAGGTTCAAGGTTTGTGCTGCATGGTGGATGCATAAGCATGCCATTTTTTCAAGTCACTGTAAACAACACAAATGATGGTCGTACGTCAAAACGTTCTGAGTACGTTTATGCTAAAAAATGTCAAACTTTATTATGGTGTTGCCAGATTTTAGCTATTGCCATTAGTTTTGCCTAGGCCAGAAATATATATAGCAGCCCACGTATGTCAATAGCAAGGAATACTAATTATATAGTCCGAACTCATAAAATCAAAAGCCTAAAATTCGTTGAACAGTGTAATTTATCAGTTTTGAAAAAATTTTCTGATTTGTTCCTATTAAAACATTTTTAATGAGAAAATACATCTTTTCGTCATTAATATGAAAGTTTTTAAAGTAGTGATATTTTTCATAGAATCGTTTCAATTTTTTATAAATTTTAAAAATTAACAAAAGAGAAAAAAGACCAGGTTTTGGAAAACTATCGTTAGGTTATAAATGATGCGTGCAGAGGCATTATTGTGTGATGCTCAAACTTCGAATAAACTGAAGCATTGGTTCGAATTTGCAGATTTTAAACATGGTCGTAGAGAAAGAGGGGGAAGATGCTTTGTCAGAGGATGAGAAGAAAAGAAGTATTCTTTGAAATTATGTTATTTTAATGACGGTATGTTCTTCATATAAAATACTTTTAAATTTTAAAACGGTTTCATTTTCTCAGAATGAAGTTTATTTGATTCTTTTGCATTGAAACTTTTATGAAGTTGATGTTTAATTTAATTTTTTGAGCATTTAATGGATTGATAATAATAATATGGAATAATTATTTGAAGTTGAGCTGTTTGGTCATGTTAAAATAAAAATTCAAAAAGTTATTTTAAATTTTTTCTGTTCGACGTTTCGTGGATAATTCTCCACTTCCTCAGGAACAATTTATTTAAAAAACTCTCTAAAAAGGAACAAATTAGAAAATAATACAATAGTTATTACTTAATACTACTCACAGAATTATTACATTGAAACACGACTGACTTGTTGTATAAATAAATAAAATAAAATAATTAAAAACTGTTCACTAACAAAAATTTTTAAAACACGAAAACAAGAAACACTTATTATTGCTGCTGCCCGATTACTATTGCATATACTTTGCAAGTTTTGTCTATGTCTTCCTTTGTGTTCATTTTCTCAGAATGAAGTTTAATTGATTCTTTTGCATTGAAACTTTTATGAAGTTGATGTTTAATTTAATTTTTTGAGCATTTAATGGATTGATAATAATAATATGGAATAATTATTTGAAGTTGAGCTGTTTGGTCATGTTAAAATAAAAATTCAAAAAGTTATTTTAAATTTTTTCTGTTCGACGTTTCGTGGATAATTCTCCACTTCCTCAGGAACAATTTATTTAAAAAACTCTCTAAAAAGGAACAAATTAGAAAATAATACAATAGTTATTACTTAATACTACTCACAGAATTATTACATTGAAACACGACTGACTTGTTGTATAAATAAATAAAATAAAATAATTAAAAACTGTTCACTAACAAAAATTTTTAAAACACGAAAACAAGAAACACTTATTATTGCTGCTGCCCGATTACTATTGCATATACTTTGCAAGTTTTGTCTATGTCTTCCTTTGTGTTCATCGCTGTTGTCATTTTTTGTTGTATTCTTAAGCTTTCAAGAGTAAATCTCGTACCATATTTTCTCTCCTTGTCTAGAATGTTGGCTTCGTCGAAGGTATGCTCGTTCTCAATCATATGTTCAGCTAGTGCTGTTGTCGTTTTTCCATTTCTTACATCTGCTTTGTGTTCTGCTACTCTTATTTCTAAAGCTCTTTTAGTGGTCCCAATATATGAAAGCTTGCAGTTCTCTTTATCATTTCCATTGCATTTGATCTCATAGACAACATTGTTTTGTTTCTCCTTTTCTACTTTGTCCTTAGTATTAGTGAAAATTGTTTTTAGTGTGAAGTTCGGTTTTAGCGCAAAAATTGTGTCTTCATCGTTTGTTATCGTTTTCATGTTTTGGTGTTTGTTAGTTTTGGTATGTATGGTACACTAAAGTATCTTTTAGGATTGCCATCTGTTATAGACTTGGTTGAATTTTTGTTTATTTCATATTTAGATATTAAGTTTTTAATTAAATGTTTAGGATAATTGTTGATTGTTAAAATTCTTATTATTTCGTTTATGTTGTCAAGTTCGAATCTTTTATCACTAATCGTAAGTACCTTTTTTATAAAATTATTTGCTGTATTGATTTTCTGTTGCATAGGTTGTGTCGATAAATAATTGATCATCCTGCCTGATGCGATGGGCTTTTTGTACCAATTAAATACTAGTTGATTGTCAATTCTGTGTAGTTTCGTGTCCAAATATGGTATGCTGTTGTTGTTTTCTCGTTCTACCGTAAATTGAATTTTGTTGTGATACTTATTGAGCGTATCCAATATTATTTCTTGGTCCTGTGGTTTAATAATTGTAAGTATGTCATCGACGTATTTGACAATAAATTTTATTTTGGTGTTTTTTTGTTTTAAAATCTCTATTGTTTCGTCGAGCAGATTGTCCAAAATTATGTCTGCAATAGTCGGTGATAGTGGGTTGCCCATTGGCATACCAAATGTCTGTTTGTAAATTTTGTTGTCATATTGAAAATAGTTATTGTCATTCAGACAAAATTCTAATATTTTCAAAAATTTACCTTTCGGTATTTTTGTATGTTGTTTAAGTGAGTCCCACTGTTGCATAATCGTCTTGATGGCTGTGTATGTTGAAATATTGGTAAACAGTGAGACTGCGTCAAAAGAAACTAATACATCGTCTTCTTCCAAAATTGTGTCTTTAAGTTGGTCTTGAAGTTCGAATGAATTCTTGATGTTATAGGTCTTCGATACTATATTTTTAAGTATTCCTCCTACGTGTCTCGATAAGTTGTAGCATGCGACATTTGTCGAAGATGAAATAGGCCTTAATGGACAATCTTCTTTGTGCACTTTAGGGAGCCCATATAGCCTGGGTGCTGATGCAGTTGAGCAGAATAATAGTCGTTTCTGTCGTTTATCAAGGAAGTCAAGTTTATATAATTCATTAATTATTTTGTTGTTGGCATTTTGTAGCTTAAGCGTTGGATCTTCACGAACAAGTTTGTATGTGTTTTTTTCTCCTAATATTGTATTCATTTTAGCTACGTATTCGTCTTTGTACATAACAACTGTTATGTTTCCCTTATCCGCGTTTGTTATGATTATATCGTCTTTATGTTGTTTTAAAAAATTTTTGGTGTCTTTGTATATTTTCAATATAATTTTTTCTTCCGTCGTATTATGTATGTTCCTTTTGTGTAGCATAATTCTGTTGGCTGTTTTACATCTCATTAATTCTTTTTGGTTGTCATCTTCTATCGTCTGGATAAATTGTTCAATGTCAGCAATTGTATGGATTGGTGAAAAATTGTTTTTTGTTACCGGGATTGCAAATTTATCTCCAAGTGAGAGAAGCCACTTTGATTCTTCTGGAAACACTATATTTGTTTTGTTTACGAACCAATTTTCTGGTGTCTTCATATTTAGTTTGTTCAATTTAAGATTTTTTATTTTGGAAGAGTGTGTCAAGGTTGATTTTTGGCTTATGTACTCGTACATATTATTTTGTGTTGTAATGAATTTGTTATATTCGTCGTCAGAAAGTATTTCTGCGAAAAGACTTTTCATGTTATGAATATTTTGTTTTGTTGTTTTAATTGTGATGTTTGTTTCTGTAATTTCTAGATTTAAGATTTTTGCATGTAATTTCTCGACGTGTTTCCTAAGTTGTTTGTCAATACTGTCTATGCTAAATAGAGTTGTTGTCAATTTCGTTGTTTGAGTTATGTGTTTAGGAGTAGTTCCGTACTCCCGACATGTTAATAGGAATTTTAATCTTGTTGACATTTTTGCTAGTTTTTTGTTTTGTCTGCAATAATGTTTCAGCTTTTTCTGTGTGTCTATATTGTATTTCGTGGTTATATTTCTGAAGAAGTTTTTTCCCATTTTAGAACGTTTTTTAATTAAACTATATGTATGCAAGTTAATGAAAATTTTCGGCTGGCTCTCCGTTTATAAATATGAATAATAAGTTTGACCAATTTATGTTTTAATTATTTGAAGTTGAGCTGTTTGGTCATGTTAAAATAAAAATTCAAAAAGTTATTTTAAATTTTTTCTGTTCGACGTTTTGTCTATGTCTTCCTTTGTGTTCATCGCTGTTGTCATTTTTTGTTGTATTCTTAAGCTTTCAAGAGTAAATCTCGTACCATATTTTCTCTCCTTGTCTAGAATGTTGGCTTCGTCGAAGGTATGCTCGTTCTCAATCATATGTTCAGCTAGTGCTGTTGTCGTTTTTCCATTTCTTACATCTGCTTTGTGTTCTGCTACTCTTATTTCTAAAGCTCTTTTAGTGGTCCCAATATATGAAAGCTTGCAGTTCTCTTTATCATTTCCATTGCATTTGATCTCATAGACAACATTGTTTTGTTTCTCCTTTTCTACTTTGTCCTTAGTATTAGTGAAAATTGTTTTTAGTGTGAAGTTCGGTTTTAGCGCAAAAATTGTGTCTTCATCGTTTGTTATCGTTTTCATGTTTTGGTGTTTGTTAGTTTTGGTATGTATGGTACACTAAAGTATCTTTTAGGATTGCCATCTGTTATAGACTTGGTTGAATTTTTGTTTATTTCATATTTAGATATTAAGTTTTTAATTAAATGTTTAGGATAATTGTTGATTGTTAAAATTCTTATTATTTCGTTTATGTTGTCAAGTTCGAATCTTTTATCACTAATCGTAAGTACCTTTTTTATAAAATTATTTGCTGTATTGATTTTCTGTTGCATAGGTTGTGTCGATAAATAATTGATCATCCTGCCTGATGCGATGGGCTTTTTGTACCAATTAAATACTAGTTGATTGTCAATTCTGTGTAGTTTCGTGTCCAAATATGGTATGCTGTTGTTGTTTTCTCGTTCTACCGTAAATTGAATTTTGTTGTGATACTTATTGAGCGTATCCAATATTATTTCTTGGTCCTGTGGTTTAATAATTGTAAGTATGTCATCGACGTATTTGACAATAAATTTTATTTTGGTGTTTTTTTGTTTTAAAATCTCTATTGTTTCGTCGAGCAGATTGTCCAAAATTATGTCTGCAATAGTCGGTGATAGTGGGTTGCCCATTGGCATACCAAATGTCTGTTTGTAAATTTTGTTGTCATATTGAAAATAGTTATTGTCATTCAGACAAAATTCTAATATTTTCAAAAATTTACCTTTCGGTATTTTTGTATGTTGTTTAAGTGAGTCCCACTGTTGCATAATCGTCTTGATGGCTGTGTATGTTGAAATATTGGTAAACAGTGAGACTGCGTCAAAAGAAACTAATACATCGTCTTCTTCCAAAATTGTGTCTTTAAGTTGGTCTTGAAGTTCGAATGAATTCTTGATGTTATAGGTCTTCGATACTATATTTTTAAGTATTCCTCCTACGTGTCTCGATAAGTTGTAGCATGCGACATTTGTCGAAGATGAAATAGGCCTTAATGGACAATCTTCTTTGTGCACTTTAGGGAGCCCATATAGCCTGGGTGCTGATGCAGTTGAGCAGAATAATAGTCGTTTCTGTCGTTTATCAAGGAAGTCAAGTTTATATAATTCATTAATTATTTTGTTGTTGGCATTTTGTAGCTTAAGCGTTGGATCTTCACGAACAAGTTTGTATGTGTTTTTTTCTCCTAATATTGTATTCATTTTAGCTACGTATTCGTCTTTGTACATAACAACTGTTATGTTTCCCTTATCCGCGTTTGTTATGATTATATCGTCTTTATGTTGTTTTAAAAAATTTTTGGTGTCTTTGTATATTTTCAATATAATTTTTTCTTCCGTCGTATTATGTATGTTCCTTTTGTGTAGCATAATTCTGTTGGCTGTTTTACATCTCATTAATTCTTTTTGGTTGTCATCTTCTATCGTCTGGATAAATTGTTCAATGTCAGCAATTGTATGGATTGGTGAAAAATTGTTTTTTGTTACCGGGATTGCAAATTTATCTCCAAGTGAGAGAAGCCACTTTGATTCTTCTGGAAACACTATATTTGTTTTGTTTACGAACCAATTTTCTGGTGTCTTCATATTTAGTTTGTTCAATTTAAGATTTTTTATTTTGGAAGAGTGTGTCAAGGTTGATTTTTGGCTTATGTACTCGTACATATTATTTTGTGTTGTAATGAATTTGTTATATTCGTCGTCAGAAAGTATTTCTGCGAAAAGACTTTTCATGTTATGAATATTTTGTTTTGTTGTTTTAATTGTGATGTTTGTTTCTGTAATTTCTAGATTTAAGATTTTTGCATGTAATTTCTCGACGTGTTTCCTAAGTTGTTTGTCAATACTGTCTATGCTAAATAGAGTTGTTGTCAATTTCGTTGTTTGAGTTATGTGTTTAGGAGTAGTTCCGTACTCCCGACATGTTAATAGGAATTTTAATCTTGTTGACATTTTTGCTAGTTTTTTGTTTTGTCTGCAATAATGTTTCAGCTTTTTCTGTGTGTCTATATTGTATTTCGTGGTTATATTTCTGAAGAAGTTTTTTCCCATTTTAGAACGTTTTTTAATTAAACTATATGTATGCAAGTTAATGAAAATTTTCGGCTGGCTCTCCGTTTATAAATATGAATAATAAGTTTGACCAATTTATGTTTTAATTATTTGAAGTTGAGCTGTTTGGTCATGTTAAAATAAAAATTCAAAAAGTTATTTTAAATTTTTTCTGTTCGACGTTTTGTCTATGTCTTCCTTTGTGTTCATCGCTGTTGTCATTTTTTGTTGTATTCTTAAGCTTTCAAGAGTAAATCTCGTACCATATTTTCTCTCCTTGTCTAGAATGTTGGCTTCGTCGAAGGTATGCTCGTTCTCAATCATATGTTCAGCTAGTGCTGTTGTCGTTTTTCCATTTCTTACATCTGCTTTGTGTTCTGCTACTCTTATTTCTAAAGCTCTTTTAGTGGTCCCAATATATGAAAGCTTGCAGTTCTCTTTATCATTTCCATTGCATTTGATCTCATAGACAACATTGTTTTGTTTCTCCTTTTCTACTTTGTCCTTAGTATTAGTGAAAACTTGCAAAGTATATGCAATAGTAATCGGGCTGCAGCAATAATAAGTGTTTCTTGTTTTCGTGTTTTAAAAATTTTTGTTAGTGAACAGTTTTTAATTATTTTATTTTATTTATTTATACAACAAGTCAGTCGTGTTTCAATGTAATAATTCTGTGAGTAGTATTAAGTAATAACTATTGTATTATTTTCTAATTTGTTCCTTTTTAGAGAGTTTTTTAAATAAATTGTTCCTGAGGAAGTGGAGAATTATCCACGAAACGTCGAACAGAAAAAATTTAAAATAACTTTTTGAATTCTTATTTTAACATGACCAAACAGCTCAACTTCAAATAATTAAAACATAAATTGGTCAAACTTATTATTCAATAATATGGAATGTTTATCCAACTTATATGATGATATAGATTATCTGTCATAATTTATGTGCGAAATTTTACTTGTGGAAGTCTGTGTGAACATGAGTTCTGCGTGAACTTGAAAGAAGTCTGTGTGACTTGAAGTTTTGTGTAAAATGGGTCCGTAGAAGTCTAGATGACTTCAAGTTTTTTGTAAAATGAACTGGATTGTGTGAACTGGATGGATATCTGCTTGATATCGTGATAGTGTAAGGCTGTGCAACTATGCATTTTTCTTTTGAGAACTCTCATACACTTACATGTGTGGTACTATATGCCTGCCTATCGTGAAAGTGTGGTTTTTAGTTTATATGGATTATCAAATATCACTGTTCAACGGCAAAAAATTATCTGAGTTCAGACCATGAAATTTTTATTCCTTGCTATTGACATAATAGAACTGCATTTACAAAATGTTTCCATTACGTCTCAATTTTCAGATAAATTGACAAATCCAAAATCACGACTTACATCCGCGCGAAAATAAGTTAAAAAATTTTTATCCGTCAGAATTTAAAAAAAAAAAATGTCAAACGATTAAGAAATAGCAATAATTTTAAATTTGAAAAAAAAATTGATATCGGTCCGGCAGATTTTTTTGTATGCCCGTTTAATTGAGAAAATGTACTGAAAAAACCGAAAACCAACCATCTCTAACTACATAAATCTTTCCTAAATCAATACAAAATTAAAAAAAAACTCTTTGCGAGCTTGTGCGTCATACAGAAAAAGTCATACAAAAGCTATAGAATTTTTGTATCATAACTACTTGGAAATAAAAGTACTTGTATGACTTCCTGTATGTACATTTTTTGTTCAAATGGAAATAAGTTGATTATTCATGGTCTAATCCTTAAGTTTTTGGTATAAAAATAATGACCCACAAGCTCAAGAAGAGTTTTCTTAATTTTGTATTGATTTAGGCAAGATGTATGTAATTAAAGATGGTTGATTTTTGGTTTTTTCAGTACATTTTCTCAATTAAACGGGCATACAAAAAAATCTGCCGGACCGATTTCAAAATTTCAGATTTGAAATTATTGCTATTTTTTAAATCGTTTGAAATTTTTTTTTTTAAATTCTGACGGATAAAAATTTTTTAATTTATTTTCGCGCGGATGTAAGTCGTGATTTTGGATTTGTCAATTTATCTGAAAATTGAGATGGAAAGATTTTGCAAATACAGTTCTATTATGTCAGTAGCAAGGAATAATAATTTTATGGTCTGAACTCAGATAAAAACAAAAACCTGAAATTCGTTGAACAGTATACAGTGGCTCACAAAAGTATTCGGAATTTGAAAATTTTTTAAAGAATCATAAAATTTTTTAATAACGGATAAATTTTTTTTGAATCACTCTTAATAATTATAACTCGGTTAAAATCTAGTTTTATTTTTTAAAATAAACTTTCCTAAAATGTTACTTAAAAATGTAAAAAAGAGCTTTTAAGCAAAATCCTACTTAAATTCAATACACAAAAGTATTCGGAATTTTAAAAAATATGGCAATATCTTAAAGACGAAATCAAAGAATAATCTAAAAGTATTGGCGACACTCTTAAAATTCAATTTACAGTTAGTTTGCAGTAGCTCAGTTTTGATTTGTCAGTTTTTTTTTTAAACAAAAGACTGGGTTTTTTAGAAAAAGTAGGATGGGAAGAAAATCAGAAGAAACCACACTTAAATAAAAAAATGTTTAAGCGTGAGGACGGAAAACCCTTTAGGAGATCACAAGCTGTGTCGGATGAAGTATTTAGACTATACACAGCATTATAGAAAGAAAAAAGTTACAAAATTCACAACGCTCTGGTAGGTTATCGAAACTAGGCATTCGAAACAGGTCGGATATCATACGAATAACTAAAATTCAACCACGTACTTCAGCAGTGGACATTACTAGAAGCCTCACCAAATATAATGGAGTAAACATCAGTGATGAAAATGATCGCCAGACACTCAGAAATGCTAGTTATAATGGAAGAACTCAACGTTCCAAACCATTTATAAGTAAGGCTAACCGCAAAAAGAGCTCAGAGTTTGCAAAAAAACAATAAAGTTGCAACAAATGGCTTATGTCAAGCGTTATTTTTAGAGACAAGACAAAATATTATATAAGTTGCATCTTTATTATATACATAAGCGCTTTTTGCGGTTGGTCTTACTTATAAATGGTTCGGAACGTTGAGTTCTTCCATTATAACTAGCATTTCTGAGTGTCTGGCGATCAGTTTCATCACTGATGTTTACTCCATTATATTTGGTGAGGCTTCTAGTAATGTCCACTGCTGAAGTACGTAGTTGAATTTTAGTTTTTCGTAAGATATCCGACCTGTATCGAATGCCTAGTTTCGATAACCTACCAGAGCGTTGCGAATTTTGTAACTTTTTTCTTTCTATAATGCTGTGTATAGTCTAAATACTTCATCCGACACAGCTTGTGATCTCCTAAAGAGTTTTCCGTCCTCACGCTTTAAAATTTTTTTATTTAAGTGTGGTTTCTTCTGATTTTCTTCCCATCCTACTTTTTCTAAAAAACCCAGTCTTTTGTTTAAAAAAAAACTGACAAATCAAAACTGAGCTACTGCAAACTAACTGTAAATTGAATTTTAAGAGTGTCGCCAATACTTTTAGATTATTCTTTGATTTCGTCTTTAAGATATTGCCATATTTTTTAAAATTCCGAATACTTTTGTGTATTGAATTTAAGTAGGATTTTGCTTAAAAGCTCTTTTTTACATTTTTAAGTAACATTTTAGGAAAGTTTCTTTTAATAAATAAAACTAGATTTTAACCGAGTTATAATTATTAAGAGTGATTCAAAAAAAATTTATTCGTTATTAAAAAATTTTATGATTCTTTAAAAAATTTTTAAATTCCGAATACTTTTGTGAGCCACTGTATTTAATTTGTAAGTAAAAAAAAAACAATGCAACTTTTTCGGTGTTTAGAACAATTGTCACTGGGACAGTGATTCTGTCGGGTGACCGAGTTATAAGATAAATAGAGAAAAATTCCTTCTCAAAGCACACTTGTCGACACGGTCGTCGTTCTATAGGCGTGTCAGCCAGTTACTAAATAATTCTATACAATTGTATTTACGCGGCAAAACAAACAGTCTTATCCTTTCTTTGACTGAAATAAAATAATAAAAAAAAAAAAATAAATAAATAATAAAAAAAAATAAACAAATAATAAAAAAAAAAAAAATAATAAAAAAAAATAGATAATAAAATAAATAATAAAGGCTAAGCTCAACTTAAGCCGAAATTTTATTTTGTTAGATATAAGAAAAACTAAACGAAACGGTTTTATGAGAACAATTTTATATATTGTGAACATGTTTTCAAATACATTTCTTTATTTATATTTACTGACGATCAGTGGCACGAAGCTTTTCTTCTACAGCTTCTCGAGAAGCCTCCGATAAATCTGTTGCCTGTATATATTTTTGAACGCCGACCAACGATTTTTTTAAGGCATCAAAAGAACTGGAGTACAACATCTTCTTCTTGACCTGTAATTATTTACGTTGAAAATTAAGTATTAAGTTCAAAACTATGAATATTACCTTAGCGGTGTCTGGACACCAAGACATTAAAAAAAGTTTTTGTTTTTTCGAGCTCTCTGATGTTCCTTGACACTGGTGCATGTATTCAAAGTCAAATAATCCATACCTTAAATAAATAACAGATTAGAGAAAAGTCATATTCACTTAATTAAATAATTGTGATCCAACACACTCAAGGTGCACAAACAATTTTACGATTCAATAATCAAGGATATACATATCGTCGGGTTAAAACTACAACTAGACATCCACATATATTGAGTTAAGTATACAGAAACATGAAGAAAAAATGGCTTTATGCTTTAGTTTAGTCGGTATTTGGAATGTAATCTCCATCCAATTTTATATAAATAATAAAAAGCAAAAAACTTCAAAATCTCATACAAAATACGAATTTCAAAAAATTTAAAACGCTTTTTTCTCAAACCATGAAAAATGTAGATGTCTAGTTGTAATTTTAACCCAACGATATGTAGATTTACAAAGAAGTAATGTTGCAATTTTAGATGGAAGATATAGAGCTGTCAAATTTGAAATTGTTATTGAAATGCAGAAGAATGTAACAGCAAAAAAAAAAAATTCAAAAAATGGATGAATTATGCATTTAACTAAACTCTACATGACCCAAACAGATTTTAGATCGTACAAAAAGATTACATTACGTTCACTACGCTTTCCAATATAGGAGTTTGAAAATGACTGGAATCGGTTCATGGATACGCCTACTGCCCATGCAAATCAACTATTTAAAACGCTATCCTGAATTTTATTTGAAACAATGCAAACCATTTTCACACAAGTTTTACGGATAGCTTATTCAAGGTATAAAAAGCAAGTAAGAGTGCTATCTTTGATCTGTCCAAAAATTAAATACCCTACACCAAAGCATTTCGTTGCATTATCTCATATAAGTTTCACTACCACGTTTTAATGATTAAGCGATCCAATTGTTAAGAAGTGGGCGTGGTATTGCTTACATCTACTTTTAGACCAGGCTATGTTCTCTACCTGCCCACTATATTTCATTCATATTTAGCATTAGATGCGCCTGAAAATAGCGATATTTGCAACTTACTGCAAGGATAACTCAGGATCCTGAGTGGAAAAAAAGACGCGTATATTTTTTTAACATCTATCCTTAGAATATATTGGAATCCTCATAGTGCATTAAAAAGTTTGATTTTGTCGAACAATTCTGTATACTATGGTTGTAACGGAAGCCACCTAAGCAGATGCGGAGTTTCAAAACTCGACTTCCGCGGAAGCGGAGTTTTAAAGCAAGCGGCAGTAGAAAAATTTTTTTAAAATAAATAAAATACAAAATTTTATTAAAAATTCTACAATTAGACATCACTTTTTTTGATGTTTTGAGTTAAGTATACAGAAACGTGAATAAAAAACGGCTTTATGCCCCCCTCTAGTCAGTTTTTTGAAAATGTAGTCCCTATCCAATATTATTTATGCCTTTAAATTCTAAGCTTTTGACAAAATTTCTCCTAAATAGCACACTTTATTTTATGGTGACCAAAAAAAAAAAAAATCTTTCCAAATTTCTACATTAGCAGTGAACCCGCACTGCACAACTTTTTAAGCAAAATTTTGGAAGGCTCGAATGATAAGTCTTGCACACGATGAAATTAGTGCACGAATTAACCAAAAAACTTTTAAGCTAGTTGACATTAAAACAAGAAATATACGTTTTTTAACAGAAATCTTATTCATGTTTACTTTTATTACTAATATTATAAGCATTATTGGTTTTCTATGAATAAATTGATTTTTTCTGAAACACCTCCCATTAAACTTTTAATCGTATCTTCAGATATTTGTTTACTTGACACTAAACATTTTTTTGAAAAATGTTTGGTGTTTTCAGCAACCTGTTTTGTGTCCTTCATAATCCTTTTCACCAGAGCCCAATATCTTTCGATGGGTCTGAGCTCCGGGCAGTTAGGCGGATTTGCATATCAAGGTACAAATTCTACATTGATCTTTTCATACTATTCAACTACAGATTTGCTGTAATGGCATGAAGCCAAATCTGGCCACAAAAAAAGTTTTTGCAAGCACTCCTGGATGTATATTTCCGTGTTAATCGTCCCAGTTGAAACAAATGAACTGCTTCTACTATCAAACTACCAAAAACTTCTTTGGAATCTTCGTCTTTTTTTGGGTCTTAAACTCTTCTTGAACATTTCCTCTATGATCAGAAACATAAAAATCAACACCTGGAAGCTGTCACCAAGTATGTAAGTCTCATCGTTCATAATGCAACAGTCAAATTTTTTAATGAATTCTCGGTAAAGTATTTTGGCTCGCTTTTTGCCTCTGTTCGGAACTTTCTGGACTTTAAATGACTTAAGCCCTTCCTCTTTTTTAACTTTTCTGAAAAATGCCTCAGAGCATTGGACTTTCTCAGCTACTTTTCTTTCCGATATATTGGGATTTTTCTTAAGAAGAGCCATCACTTTCTATTTCGCAGCTCATGGTGAAGCTATAAATTAACGAATGAGTAAAAAAAGTAGCATGAAGATTTATACATATTTACCAAAGGCAACTTGATTAAAAATTTTTTGAATTTTTGAATTTGAACAATTAACAAGTAATAATGTGTGCACTAGTTTCATCGTGCGCAAGCTTTATCTCGTTCGATAAATTACTTTTAATCCAGAGAATGGCTTCCGCAGTCATTGACTCCTTATATTCATTATTGAGAATGATGTTTCTACAGTGGCATTCGAAAATGGTAAACTTAATATTGCGGTAGCAAGTTTAGACATATGACTGAATTTCTGTTCCTCACTTGCTGTTGTCAGTTGACTCACTGGTGATCAAAATTCATTTGATTCATGAACAAGGTCCCATTCATTAATATTTTCATCAACAGTGCCTCCAAACAAATGTACGAACTTTGATATTTCAGAAATGTCTTTCGGAAAATTCATGTCTTTCATCAATTTCTTAAATCATATACTTTAAATGTATCCTCCAAATTCTCCCTATACTTTTCCAAAATCCCCTGAACAAATGCCCTAAATCAAGGGTGCCAGCGTAGAAGAAAAGTGAGCCAATTTTGGCTCGACCCAACAACATCAATATTTCTGTACAACAATCCCAACAACATCAATATTTCTGTACAACATTCACAGAAATAATTTTTGTTGTTTTTTTTTCACGCTCGTCAAAATTTCGCGTTTTTGTTGCTTTTTTTGCGTACACACAAAATCGAACTCGGACCAACATAAAACAACAACAAAGACTACGTCGCATCAAAAACAACAAACAATATGGGTATTAATGCGTTGATGCGCAGTTACGAAAATGCAAGTCTTTTACGCACTAACGCCTGAACGATCAATGTGAATATTTCCATCTTGAGAAATTGCAAAAGTAGTGCGAAATTTTCGGCAATATTTTTGTTATTTTCTAATATCAAACTTTAGCAAATTGCACTTTCGCAACGACGCAAGGGCATTGCGCATCAACGCTTGAGTTCCCCTAATTTTTGTGTGTGTCCTTGTCCTTAGAAATTTTGAAAATTGTTGAAGTATTATTGTTGTTGTAAACGAGGCATGAAAAAACAACAAAAAATTGTTTTTTTGTTTGTTGTTACTCGAATTTAAAGTTGTTGTAAAAGCAACGCTGACTGCGCTGCATGCGTTTGGCTCAGTGATTTGAAAACGTTGACACCCTTGCCCTAAATGTAGCCTAGATTGCACCCTAGACCTTTTAAAATCCACTAAGCCCAGGGGGAAATCCCCTAACCTGACAACACTATGCAATAGCTAGATATATATGTAATAAAATATGTTAGATACAGTCGACGTCAGAGATGGGCATAACTAGTTACTTTTGTAACTTGATACATTTTTGTTACTACATAGTTACATCTTGTATCAAGTATCAAAAATTTTTTAGTTACTTGTTACTTTTGTATCAAGTAACTAAAATATTTTTGATACATATTACAAAAGTAGCAATATCATGAGAAACTATTGTTATTGATACATATATGTATAAATTAACATTTTTTAATGGTTTTCGCGGTTCCATATATTTATGGAAACGCTTCTGTATGCAGATGCTTATTATGAATCAATCTTTCAGGGCTGTCACTTGTTTTAATTTTTATTTTGGTTAAATGGAACTTTTTTAATTTTAATTAAAAAAAAAATATAGATTTTGGTCTTAAGCCCTTGGTGTAAACCATGTGTAAACGATCAAGAAATTTGTTCATAGAATCCGATTTGACTATAAATTGGCATAAGCAATAGCAGCATAGTGGAAAAAATTACTACCAAATATTTTTTCAAAATTTAAAAAAATGGCGGAGATATGGGACTTCGAAATTTTTAGGTTAGTTTTTTTTAGAAGCTATAATAACGTTAGTTGCATTTATCCAACTCTCAATTTTATGGTGTCAAATGATTTGTCTTAAACAGGCTTTAAAATAAAAACTAGCAAAACTTTTTTTTTTTATATATATAGTTAACACTGAAAAAAAATTTAAATTGAGTTTCCCAAAATACGTCATTTTTGATATTTTTTATTTTACTTGTTAAAAAAGCTACAGATGTAACTTATGCCACCTGCTTTTTTTTTTTTGCTTAAACCATATATTTAACAAAAAAAAAAAATAAAAATTTTAGTCTTAAAACGTGTTGGAAATATTAAGTTATAATATAATAATTCATAAGAACTCTTGGCAACCCTAATATCATTACTTCAACATACATATTTTTCTCTTTAATGCACATACGTAGGCAGTATGTTTATGCTCCTTTTACTTAATATTTAGTCTTTAAGTTATACTCAATAAATGAAGTTAAAATTATAATCACGCGGTATATTCATTTTTTATTTCTGAGGTCGTAGTTTCAAACAGGTTATGGGTCCATCACTTGATAAAATTTAAGAAAAAAAAAAAAAAAAGACTCAAATAGTGGTGTTTAATAGTACCTAATGACTGAAACAAAAAGCACGGCAAGCTCAGAAAGTGATAATAGTGAAACCAGTGGTGATAGCGTGATTGATTTGCTAGACACCACGATCATACAAAGTGGTACGAAATATTATCCAATGTCGGGTTTATTTAATATTGAAAAGCTAGATGACAAGAACTATGATTCTTGGAGCGTCCAAATGCGCAGCATTCTTGTCCACTCGGAATTGTGGAAGATAGTTTGCGGAAAATTGAATAGAACAACTTCAAATGCTGATGAATGGGATCTTCTGGACGAAAAGGCGTTAGCAACAATGGTTCTGTCAGTCAAACCTACACAAATTAATCATATAAAGAGCTGTAAAACGTCGGAAGATGCATGGAAAAAGCTGGAATCGGTATACAAGCCTAAGGGGCCTGCTCGAAAGGTCACATTGTATAAAAGCTTATTAAGTCTCCGTATGGCGGAGGACGGAAATGTTATGGACTTTTTAAATTCTTTTTCGGACATAGTGGAAAAGTTAGCAGAAGTCGACATTAAACTCAATGATGAATTATTAGTCATCATATTATTATCCAGTTTGCCTAAGCAATATGAAAATTTTGTGATTGCAATCGAATCAAGGGATTCGCTTCCAGAATACTCTTCATTAAAAGTAAAACTTTTGGAAGAATTCGAAAGAAGAAAAAATCAGCATATTCCAGAAACACAGCAGCAAGCATATGTAGCTCATTATAAAAACAACAATTACAACGACCGGCATGGTAACCAAAAACATAAATATAAAAACGATAAAACCGTTAAAAACAGTAACTATATGTACAATGGTGTTACTAAAAAGAATGATGGTAAATGTTATATATGTAATTTACGTGGACATTATGCTAACAAGTGTCGAAACAAAGCAAAAGAAAAAGAGCAATCATTTTTAGCAACATCTTCAATATTTGTCAGCAACAACAACAAACATAAATCAACGGTAACTTCATCATCAAATTCACTTTCATCTATTCACAATAATAGCAGCAGCTCAATATTTGGATCAGCTTTATCAGCATCAAATAACAGCAACAATAACATTGATAAATCAACTTTTATTGTGGATAGTGGAGCAAGTAGCCATATGTGCAATGATCGTAATTTATTCGTTTCGTTAATTGAAGATAAACAAAAAATTTCGGTAGCAGGCGGTTATTATGTAAACGCAGAAGGAAGGGGGCAGGTGAAAATTAAGGTGTCAAATTGTAAAGTCACACTAAATGATGTTTTATTTGTGCCTTCCTTGCAAGTAAATTTTTTTTCCGTGAGCAAAAGCGTTAAAAACGGTGCGATTGTAATTTTTGGGAATGAATTCGTAACTATTAAAAACAAAAGTAATAATGAAATTGCATTTAAGGCATATAAGCAAAATGAGTTGTATGTTTTTAAAAATGAAGAAGAATATATTTTTTCGTGTGTTGAAAATACAGTTAAGTGGCATAATAGATTTGGACATGTAAACTTTCAAAATTTAAAAGATATTGCAAATAAAAACATAGTTCGCGGCTTAGAAAAAGTAAAAATTACGTCTAATGAAATTAAATGTGAAACATGTATGAAAAGCAAAATATGTGTACAACCTTTTCCAAAATATTCTGAAAATTATAGTAAAAATCTACTTGATTTAGTCCATACTGATGTGTGTGGACCTTTTGCTACTGAATCAATTGGTAAATCAAAATACTTTGTGACATTTATAGACGATTTTTCCAGAAGAGTATTTGTATATTTTATTAAAACCAAAGATGAAGTGTTTGAAAAGTTTAAATTATTTAAGGAATTGGTTGAGAAACAATCCGGTCAAAAAATTAAAAAACTTAGAAGTGATAATGGTCGAGAATTCGTGAATCGACAATTTGATAAATATTTAGATGAATTAGGGATTGAAAGACAATTGACTGTTCCGTATACGCCACAGCAAAATGGTGTTGCGGAAAGATTCAATCGAACATTAATGGAAATGTCTAGAAGTATGCTTATTCAATCGGGTTTATGTGATAGTTTATGGGCTGAAGCTGTCGCTACTGCAGCTCATATTCGTAATCGTTGTCCATCAAAAGCAATTAATGCCATAACGCCATATGAAATGTGGTACGGAAAAAAGCCAGCAGTAAAACATTTACGTACTTTCGGTTGTCTAGCAGTAGCATTAAATAAAACTCAAAGAAACAAATTGAGAGAAAAAGGTGAAATATTTTATATGGTGGGCTACTCAATAACTTCTAAAGGTTACCGATTATATAACCCTAAAACTCATCAAGTGATTGTGCGTCGCGATGTAATTTTTGATGAAAATAAATTTAAAACAACATTTAATAGAACTGTTGACTGTTTACAAATTAATACAACAAATGAAAATACAATCGCAAATGAATATGAAAATAAAAACAATGAAAATGCTATCGGAAATGAAAACGAAAATAACAATGAAAACTTAAATATACATAAAGGTGATGCAACTACGTTGAGGGTGGGGCCTGGTAGACCTAAAATACTACGTACAGGACAACCAGGACGTCCACGAAAAGAATTAAATATTGTAAGCTCTGCTGTAGAGGTCGATGAAATTGAAATTCCTGTATGTTATGCTGATATTAAGAAAAACAAGTATTCAAAAGAATGGTATGAAGCTGTCCAGAGTGAGTATCAATCATTAATAAACAATGATACATTTTCGTTAGTCGAATTGCCTGCAGGGCAGCATGTAATTGGATGCAGATGGATTTTTAATCTAAAGAAAAATAATGATGGTGGTATTGAAAGATTTAAAGCTAGACTTGTAGCTAAAGGATACAGTCAGCAATATGGGGTGAATTATTTTGAGACTTTTTCACCGGTTGTCCGATATGCGACAATTCGCATGGTCATAGCGTTGGCAGCACAACATAAAATGCATCTGCACCAATTGGACGTCACTACAGCTTATTTAAACAGTGATTTAAAAGAAGATTGTTATATGCAGCAACCTGATGGTTTCATCGATGAAGTTCATCCGAATAAGGTTATAAAATTAAATAAAGCGCTTTATGGCTTAAAGCAGTCAGGTAGAGAATGGAACTCAAAATTAGACTCAGTCCTCAAAAATATTGGTTTTATTGCTTGTGAGAACGAACCGTGTCTATATAAGAAGAGTTCTAATGGTAACATGAATTTAATTGCGGTGTATGTCGATGATATAATCATTGCATGCAAATCGAAAATCGAGTTAGATGAAATCAAACAAAAACTTGCTGATGAATTTGATTTGCTGGACAAAGGTCCTCTTAATCATTTCTTGGGTATGGAGGTTGAACGTCAAGGCGAAACAGGTGAAATCACTATTGGACACAAGCAGTATATCGAAAATTTATTAGAGCAATATGGTTTAAAAAATTGCCGACAACGATCAACGCCCCTTGATGCAGGATATCAAGTTGTTAAAGATGAATCTCGCACAAAAGTGAATCCAACATCGTATCAGTCTGTAATTGGTGCACTGATGTATTTAGCGATAACCACTCGTCCTGATATCCTTCACTCAGCGGTTAAACTTGCGCAATGCAATGTGGATCCAAATGTTGACAACGAAAACGGCGTGAAACACATTTTGAGATATCTTTCAAAAACTAAAGACTTTAAGCTACACTTTAGTTGCAATGATGCAGAAATTCATGGTTACGTCGACGCAGATTGGGGCGGTAATGTAATCGATAGGAAGTCGTTCACAGGGTATGTTTTTATGATAGCTGGTGGTGCAATATCTTGGGAGTCCAAGAAACAAACGACTGTGGCATTGAGTTCGACCGAGGCGGAATATATGGCGTTGTCTACTGCAGCAAAAGAGGCGATTTATTTAAAAAATTTATTAACAGAAATTAATTATTTTGATAAAGGTAAACCTATGTTGTTAAAAGCCGATAATTTGAGTTCGCAGCAATTAGCAAAAAATTCTGTATATCATGCTCGCAGTAAACACATAGATATAAAGTATCACCACATTCGTGACACAATTAAAAACAAATTAATAACATTAGAATATGTAGATACTGTTGATAATATAGCTGATGTATTTACCAAAAACTTAACAAAAGAAAAACATTGCAAGTTTATAAATAGTATTGGATTGTTTTAAAATTTATTTAAAATTGCAATTGGTCAAGCAAAATTCTGTATTATTCGTAATAATTAACCATTTAAATTTGAGAATTTTATAAGTATTATAAAAAGTGAATTTTTGAATATTATTATATTTTATTTTCATATATAATTTTTTGAATAATTTTTCTTTGTAATTGATAAATGTATGATATTTGGTTTGAGAGGGAGTGTTGGAAATATTAAGTTATAATATAATAATTCATAAGAACTCTTGGCAACCCTAATATCATTACTTCAACATACATATTTTTCTCTTTAATGCACATACGTAGGCAGTATGTTTATGCTCCTTTTACTTAATATTTAGTCTTTAAGTTATACTCAATAAATGAAGTTAAAATTATAATCACGCGGTATATTCATTTTTTATTTCTGAGGTCGTAGTTTCAAACAAAACGCTTAGATAAACTTTTTAAAAATCCAACATATATTTTTAGGGTTATTTTATGAAATTTTGTTAAAATATCGCTTTTTGTGACAAATTCGAATTCTTGGTTTTAAAAACGGTAAGTTTTTTGATTTGTTTTTTTTTTTTTTTTTGAATTTTGAATAACGAAACAAAAATTTTGGGTTGCTATATTAGTGTTGCCAGAGAGGTTTTTTCGCAAAAATCCATTTCTTCTTTAAGTATCTTCAATGAAAAATCAAATTTTCGACCCAAAAACCCATAGTAAATTTTTTAGGGTTGCCACCTATGTTTGAGAGAAGAGGAAGATAGAAAAAGATTTTTGAATGCACAATTGTGATATGGAATGCCGATCACTGATTATAGAGTAAATCAGAATGTAGCATGAATTAGTGGAGTAAAAGTAGATGTTAGTTGCTATTTATACTCATTCGCATTAATTTTTTTGCGAGTGACTTAAAGAAGAAGCAAAAAAGCTACTCGCTGCAGATCCCGGTAGGTATGAAAAAGTACATATGGGGCACTGCATACGTACACATATGTAAAAAGCGCCAAGACAAAAGTACTGGGGAATATGGGGGTTTCACGCCCCCACAAAAATCACTTCATCATATCTCTGAAAATAACACTGGTCGACAAATTTCGAAAAAAATTTCGACTGGAGAAGAGGATTATGTTTCTTAAGTAATTTGGGTGCTCTGAATTCGAATCTGCAATCGGTTTTTCTCTATCACGTCAGGTTTTGGAGATAATCGACCTTTTCGATTTTTGAGGTTATAGCTCTATTTTTTCGAACATATTTTGAGAAACCCAATTTCGATTGAATATGTTTTTACACCATTATAGAGAAAAATTCTTAAGCTTTTCACAAGAGTACCAATATTTAAGATCCGATTCCAATTGGCTGAGTTATAGCAACGAAAAGTTCATTTTTATAGTAGTTTTTTACACTTTTTCGTGTTTAAGCCAAATTAAACACGGTTTTTTTGCCAGTAGCGTATACAAATACAGTGTCGGCCAAAACCTAAGCACCCCCTAAAGAAATTTTTTCTTATTTCAAATTTTTTTGAGAAAACGACGTTATTGAGTTAGTTTGTGCGTTTATTTTATTTATTTATACGTTTATTATTGAGAAACAAGGACTTAAAAAATTCAGGGTTTTATAAATTAATAGTAAACATTTAATAAACATTAAAATTTAGAAACTTCATCGGACAAAACTAAAGCACCCCCTTCTTAACATTTAATAAAAACTTATAAAATTAATATATAGTTAAAAACTCTTTATACTGGGTTACATTAGCACATCTTTAAAGCATAGAGGACATTATATTATTAATGATATCCTTCGATATCCCTTCCTAAGGCTACTTTCAAAGAGATTTTTCTTGGTTTTGCAATTTTCCTTATAGATTTACGTGTTAACGATCTCCCAGAGGTTCTCTATGGGATTCAAATCTGGGGACTGGCCTGGCCAACCAAGGACTTGCATCCCATTGCTCTGAAACCAGGCTTTACAAACTTAAGCGGTATGTGTTTGGATCGTTGTCCTGTTGGAACATCCATTTAAGTGGCATCTCCTGATCCGCATTAAGCAGCATCACATCATTTGGTATGTCAAAGTTCATAAAACAATCCATTATTCCTTTAGTCTAGTGAATTAACCCACTCCCTTGGCCAGAGAAAAAGCCACAGACCATTGAACTCCAACCTCCGTGCTTAACAGAGGCTTTGTAAAATTTTGGTTTCAAAACCAAGAAAAATCTCTTTGAAGCTTTGAAAGTAGCTTTAGGAAGGGATATCGAAGGATATCATTAATAATATAATGTCCTCTATGCTTTAAAGATGTGCTAATGTAACCCAGTATAAAGATTTTTTAACTATATATTAGTTTTAAAAGTTTTTATTAAATGTTAAGAAGGGGGTGCTTTAGTTTTGTCCGATGAAGTTTTTCGATTTTCATAGAAAACACAAATTATTTTTAAATTTTTGTTGAACAAATTCATTCAAAATCGAAATGGTCTTATTTCACTAAAACCTTAATTACTTCTTAAAAAATTATCCGATTTTGCTAAAATTGAACTTCAAATATTTGTAATTAATACACTATTGAACTAAAATATAAAAAATATATAATTGTATAAGCTAATGGCAAAAAAACCGTGTTTAATTTGGCTTAAACACGAAAAAGTGTAAAAACTACTATAAAAATGAACTTTTCGTTGCTATAACTCAGCCAATTTGAATCGGATCTTAGATATTGGTACACTTGTTGAAAGTTTAAGAATTTTTCTCTATAAAAAAGTAAAAACATATTCGATCGAAATTGGGTTTCTCAAAATATGTTCGAAAAAATGGAGCTATAACCTAAAAAATCGAAAACTCCAAAACCTGACCTGATGGAGAAGAACCGATTGAAGATTCGAATTTAGCGCACCAAATAACTCTAGGAACACTATTTGGTTGGTCCAGTCGAAAATCGTGTAGACCAGTGTAATTAGCGCACATTAATGAGATTTGATTCATGTATACAGAGTGCTAGGGCAAATAATGTTCACTGGAAAAATTTGCGATGCCACGCCCCTAAAAAAAATTAATAATTAACCATATTTGGTACACCTGTAAAACGGATAGGGACAAACAAAATCTTTTGGAAAAATTGGTGATGTCATGTCAACTTAACAAGATAAGGCGAAGCAACATTCACCGGGAAACTCTGGTTTTTTGAAAAATTTTCAATTTTAAATTTGTATGGTGGAAAAAATTTTCAGTGAGACCGATTAAAATTAAATTGAAACCAGTAAAGGTGTTACCTTTGGCCTGGCCAAACATTAAATACCCTACCCTGCAGTATTTTGAAAATTTTGCTTATATGTATATTTTGCTTGCGTTATCGAAAATAATGCTCTTAATATTGCGTTTTGAACATATTCTTTTTATGGGCGGTAGGGGTGTCCGTTGACTGATTTCGCTCATAACTTCGACGACGGAGGCAGAGTAACAAATTTCATTGAATTATCTTGCTCAGTTTTCCCAAAAAATGTATTTCCACGCACAGCCAGCCAGCCAGACAGACGGACATGGCTATATCCAGCCAGCCAGACAGGCGGACATGGCTATATCGACTCAGGAGGTGATGCTGATCAAAAATATACTTTTCCATACCTGCCACGCCTTCTTCTCTGCGTTACAAACGGAAGGACAAAGTGAATATAGCCTGGGTGTAGGGTATGCCCATATTAGGACGGGTCAAATTTTTTTACGGCAAAAGTATAGCAACAAAACAATCTACGAAAAATTCTTAAAAACTTTGCCCAAGAAACCATGGGACAAAAATCAATATCGAGCCCGCCCATGGTTTCTTGGGAAAAGTTTTTTAGAATTTTTCATAGATTTTTTTGTTGCTATACTCTTTGCCAATTTTTTGCCTCCCGAACAAATTGACCCGGCCTAGCCCATATATATTGAAAGAAATTGCTTCCATAATTTTTTAAATTTTTTTTAACAAGCCGTTCAAGAAATTGTTGCGGATTGGTTTCATTTGTAAATTTATTTTACCTACTTGTTAGTTATGCTAACGCTTTTCGATTTGATTGCTTATTTAAAATCAACCGTCGGCCACCTGCCGGCAAAAAAGTATTCAGCTTTGGCACAAATCGAAAAGCTTTATGCAAATACATAAATGACTTTCAAATAAACTTGTTTTGCATATGAAAGAAGTGGGATATTTGGGCCAATCGCAACGGCGTTCAAACAAAGAAACTGCCTCTGCGCATGTACATTTTTTTTGCTAGCAGAACATGCGATCAGCATCGAACAAAGAAACGGTAACTGCGGAAAAAAGAATTTTTCCGCTATCGTGACATGCGGGCGCTTTGCAGTCAGTTAGTCGGTTTTTTACGTTGTCGGTCGTCGAGAAAACGCCGATGTTAAAAAAAATAACAAAAAGCGGATACTTAAATTTAGCAAAAGTTAAATAAAACAATGAAAATATATAACGAAAACATTCGGTGTATAAAAAAGGCAAATTTGTGTAGAATCGTAAACGAAAAATCGTGTGAAAAAAAGAAAAATGGACACAAAAGCATAAAAAGAAAGAATAATGATTGTCGTACTTGTAAACTTTTGAAAAAGGCACTGTGTGTTTTTTTTTTTTTTTGTTTTGTTTTATTAAACATCTCAATAGTTATAAATGTAAGTGTTAATAGTATGACATTTAAAATAAACTTTTAACAAAAAAAAAAAAAAAAAAACGTTGAGAAAGTGTAACTTGCATTTCTATATAATGCTTGAAAAGAAGCGCTCCATTATCACACACCTTGCAATGTGCACGCACACACACCAACAAAACCGTACCATAAATCGACGAATATGCTTTGTACAGTGGTAAGAACTATTACCGGCAACGGTGTCTTTTATTAGACAATGCTAATAAACGATAATAATGATATAAACACAAATAATACAATAAAAAGAAAACAGAACTTAAGCTTAAACACCAGAAAAAAAAATCTATGAAAGAAAAGCCAGCATTAAAATTTTAACTGAAGAAAACTAAGTAACCCCTGCAAGACACCTGATATTTGCACCTTCTCCAGATGCATCACAGACTTTCATTCAACACACCGGATACGACATTTAGCATAATACCTAACTAGAATAAAATTGTATTTCAGAATTTTTTGTTATTGAAATTAAGTATTGTAAGATCATTTAGATATTTTTTTTAAACAGTAAAATTCAAAATTTCTTTTGTAATTTTAAGATTTATTAAAGCTAGTAATACATTGATAAGATATGCGTTAGGCCTATACATTCATTAATATGAACTTTATGTAACAAACACTATTGAACAAAAATTTCTTGTTTGAATTAAAACCTAATTCAACTTATGTCTTGAAACATGAATTGCTAAATTTATATTTTTGGGAGAATTCCGGGGAATTTTTCGGACAGGACACTGCGGCATCGGATGAGTAAGTAGATGAGCATGGAATTTTAAATTAATTTTTTTTTATGATTGCGCGAGGGAAATACGGGGAAAGCAACTGAACCTTAGACGGGATGTTTGTGGAACAAATCCAAATTTTATTAAATTTCAAAACCTTTTTGAAAGCCCTGCGTAACAAAATATAATTATTTAAAATACTGAAAAAGCAGCAACACACTTTTATTCATTTCTTGAAAAGCTCGTAACTTCGCCAATAGTCGGCCAAATCATGCAAATTTTTTATTTTATAGTTTTGCCTTTTTAAGAAAATTTGTGTAAAAAATTCAAAACAATTTTTTTAAATAATTTCTTTATAAAATTTTTTATTTTCAAAACTGAATTGCTATTTTTATCAATTCAATACAAAAAAAATTTGAAAAAAAACTAATGTATTTGACAAATTAGAAGGCTATTTTTAGAATTGGCGAACAACGATGGGGACAATTTTTTTTTTTTTTTTTTTAATTTAGCAAAAAAGTGAGTGAAAGAGCACTATCAAATTCCTAATTTGCGCTAGCGAGCAAACATGTTCGCCGACACTATTAATTACCCTCCAACATTTCTCTGAAACATACTACCCCATTTTTTAAACCCTTTAAGGGGTTTAATCATTGCCGGGAGAGAGAAAATAAGTTCACCGCGGCAATATTTCAATGTTGTTAATTTAAGAATGTTGTGCATTGATGTCTCTTTAAAATTGCTTTGATTTTACTCAAAAATGATTTATACTTTTTTTAATTTTATTTTAATCAGGGTCGGACGGGACTTTTTCCACCATACAAATTTTAAATTGAAAATCTTTCAAAAAAACCAGGATTTCCCAGTGAATGTTGGTTCACCTTATCTCGTTAAGTTGGCATGGCATCACCAATTTTACATGTGTACCAAATTCAAAAATTATGAATTTTTTTTAGGGGCGTGGCGTCGCACATTTAGTTAGTGAACATTATTTGTCCTGGCGCTCTGTAGACATGTATTAAATCTCACTCATGTGCTTTTTACATATGTACCAAATCTCATGCATGTACGCCAAATAGTTTCAGAGATATGATGATTTAATTTTTTAGCTAACGGTTTACCTTTCTGTGGAAAAACCCATATATGTATAATAAAATTCATCATTGCCGGGAGGGAAAAAATTTTCACTAAACACGATTAATTTTTCGTCTCCAACATTTTTCTGATCCTTTTTCCATCCCTTAAGAGGGCTCCGATACACAATTATGATAAAAATAACAAAAAAATTCTTCAATGCCGGGAGAGAGAAAATATGTTCACCGACCACCATTAATTTTTCCTCTCCAAAATTTTCCTCGAACATACTAGCTCCTTTTTTCCATCCCCTAAAGAGGCTCCCATACAATCTATATACATAAAAATGAAATGGTGTTCGTATGTAGCTTATGTTATGGTCTGTAGAAGGTTCGTAAGGGGGTGAGATGCCGCTGAGGGGGACGGGAGTTGCACCCCACATACGAAAAAAAAAAATAGAAAAAATCATATATCTCTGAAGTTATACAAGCTATGATTATGAAAGTTGCTGAACCTATGCATAATGTATCTGCCATTGAACCGAGGGGACGTTGCACCACCCTTATGAAAAAAAAACACACAAAGTGCTATATTAGTGTTCCTATATCAGCTATCATTATGAAACTTGGTACATGGATGTTAATTGTGTCTTCTATTCAGCATGCAAAGCTTAAGAGGGATTGAACGAAAGGGATTTGCACCCCCCGTATAGTAAAAATACTCAAAATGCTATATTCCTATATATTCTATTCACCATGAAAAACCTGAGGGGTTGGAAGGGAAGGACGACAGAGGTGGATGGGACTTGGAAATATGTTAAGGGCATCGGGAATAGGAGAACAAAGTCGCTACCGGGCCAGCTAGTAATTGATAAAACTATCAAATAAAATCCCTCATAGCCGTGAAGGAAAAAATTTTCACCAACCCACATTGATTTTTCCTCTCCAACATTTTTCTGAAACGTACTAGCCTCTTTCTCCCATCCCTTAAAGGAGCTCCGATACAAAATTTTGATAAAATACCAAAAAAAATGCCACATTGCCGGGAGAGGGAAAAAATGTTCACCGACCCCTATAAATTTTTCCTCTTCGACATTTTTCTCGAACATCAAATACATTAAGCTTTTTAAAAAAAAATCAAAGAGTATAATCATTGATAAAAACAGCAATTTAGTTTAGAAAGTTAAAAATTTTATAAAATTATTTAAAAATTTTCTACAAAAGGCAAAATTTTATATAAAAAATTCCATGATTTTGCCGAATATTAACAAAGTTATGAGCTTTTCAAGAAATTTGGAAAAGTAGTTTTTGCAGCTTTTTCAGTTTTTTAACTTATAGTACAGTCAATCTGGCATTTGAAAGTTCGAACGTTGACCCCCGCTCTGATTTTTTGTCAGTAGTTAATGGTCCATTAGAAAAGCTTAAATTCAAAATGTCGAGTCCCCCCACCCCCCCGTTTTTGAGAAACTCAAAAAAGTTTTTGATTTGATTTTGTGGCTAAACCGTAGGCCGCATAGAAAATTTTATTGAACAAAAAATGAAGACAATTAAATTGTCTATAACTTTAGTCATTATTAACATAGCTCTAAAACTTGCTGTAACAAAGTTAGAGGGCGCCAAAGTCGACACTTGCATTTTTTTTGTACTTTTTTGCATTTTTGAGGGTCAAATAATATTTTTTTACCATCGCAAATTTTTTTAAAGTAAAGAGCATAAATAAACCTACAAAATTTATGCAGACTTTTTTTTTCTACCATGCACCGTTTAGGAGATACATTGCATTTCAACCCCTTTTTTGGCATTGGCGTGTTTCTGTGTCTAAGTTTTCGTGCCCAGCGCGGCATTGACGCGTTTCTACGTCAACTGCTTTTTACCTATGTAACAAGACAAGACATGTTAAGACTTCTTTGGGCCAGCAGGCTCGATGATATAACGTTTGAAACATAGTGATGCAGCCCCGTGAAAGGCAAAACGCATTTTTACTCAAGAGGGAGGCATCTTACGAAAAAAGTGCACATGGCATAAAATGCTTAGAATCATCCAAGGAACAAGTGTGAATTGTTTTTTTTTTTAATTTTTTTTAGCAAAAATTTTTTTTTAACGTCATTTTTAATAAATTTTGCGATGGTAAAAAAATATTATTTGACCCTCAAAAATGCAAAAAAGTACAAAAAAAATGCAAGTGTCGACTTTGGCGCCCTCTAACTTTGTTACAGCAAGTTTTAGAGCTATGTTAATAATGACTAAAGTTATAGACAATTTAATTGTCTTCATTTTTTGTTCAATAAAATTTTCTGTGCGGCCTACGGTTTAGCCACAAAATCAAATCAAAAACTTTTTTGAGTTTCTCAAAAACGGGGGGGTGGCGGGACTCGACATTTTGAATTTAAGCTTTTCTAATGGACCACTAACTACTGACAAAAAATCAGAGCGGGGGTCAACCTTCGAACTTTCAGACCCTTTTTGATGCCAGATTGACTGTACTATTACTTTATTTATCTCTTTTCTTAACTATCTACATACAGTGCTGTGCAAAACATTTGCAACCAAAAACACTTTGAAACTGAATCACCAATTTTTGGATACTAAAACAGATGCAAATAAAATACTTGGTATGCGGTTTTATGTCATTTATATTATTGTTTATAAAAACATCACTAATACAAAACTTAAACTTAAGTACAATATAAAAATGTATCGGTATTGGCTGTGCAAAACATTTCCAACTATTAATCTAAATTAAAAATTAATAACTAAAAAAATCAATATTTAATGGAATAACCCCTGTTTTTCATAACAGCAGTGCATCTTTTCGGCATGGATGCGATAAAACTATTTACAAATGAGTACGGAATGTCCTGCTACCGCTTTTTAACTTCATAAAACAACTCATCCTGTTCTCTAAACTTTTGATTGCATAAAAAGCAATGCATTTTCGTAACTTGACGATTCCCACAGATTTTTGATTGGGTTTAGATCTGGCGACTCCGCGGGGCATTGATGAACATCAGTATTTTGCCATTTTATCCAATCTTTTACCACTTTTGGTGTGTTTAGGGTTGTTATCATACAGGAATATCGATTTAAGTGGCATTTTCCAAGTTGTACATGGCATCATAGTATTTTGTAGTATGTCTTTATAATCATTAGACTTCATTATGCCCACAAAACTTTGAATTGGACCGATTCCTTGCGCAGAGAAGCATCCTCAGACCATGAATCTACAACCTCTATGCTTCTCACAAGACTTTTACCATCTTTTCTGACGAGTCCAAGTTTAATTTATGCGGATCGAGTGGTAACAAGGAGAGAATGGCTAAGCCCGAAATATACAAGAGGAACTGTCTAGCATAGAGGTTGTAGAATAATGGTTTGGGGATGATTCTCTGCGCAAGGAATCGGTCCAATTCAAAGTGTTGTAGGCATAATGAAGTCTAATGATTATAAAGACATACTACAAAATACTATGATGTCATATGCACCTTGGAAATTGCCACTAAAATGGATATTCCTGCATGATAACAACCCTAAGCACACGTCGAAAGTGGTAAAAGATTAGATAAACGGGCAAAATATTGATGTTCATCAATGCCCCGCGGAGTCGCCAGATCTAAACCCAATCAAATCGTCAAGTCACGAAAATGCATTGCTTATTATGCAATCAAAAATTTAGAAAACAGAATGAGTTGTTTAATGAAGCTAAAAAACGGTAGGACATTCCGCACTCATTTGGAAATAGTTTTATCGCATCCATGCCAAAAAAGTGCACTGCTGTTATAAAAAACAGGGGTTATTCCATTAAATATTGATTTTTTTAGTTATTGATTTTTAATTAAGATTAATAGTTGCAAATGTTTTGCACAGCTAATACCGATACATTTTTATATTGCACTTAAGTTTAAGTTTTGTATTAGTAATAAATATATGGACTTTTTATTTTTGTTTTATAAACAACAATATAAGTGACATAAAACCTCATACCAAGTATTTTATTTGCATCTGTTTTAGTAGCCGAAAATTGGTGATTCAGTTTCAAGTGTTTTTGGTTGCAAATGTTATGCACAGCACTCTATATCTCTTGAACGGTTTGATAAAAATAATTGAAAAAATAATGGATGTTAGTCTCGTGGAGTAATATACAAAAGAAATTACAAAAAAATCAGAGATGCGAAATCCAAATGCTATCCAGTATATCCCCATATATTCTTGATAAGTGTATTAGTATCGGATGCTAAATCACAGACAAGACAATAAAGGGCGACGTGACGACATCCAAAAAATTAAGTACAGGGAAAAAGCGGTGCCACATACCCCCAAAAACAAAATTCATACGTAAGGATACAAAAAGCGCACCAGGATATGCAATTGTCAGTTTTACAATAAAAAGGTTTAAATATGCAAACATTTATTTACCGACATTCCCCAGGTCCACACTTTTGGATATCTTCAAGAAACTGGTCGTATTCCGCATTGCGATCACCAACAGTTTCAACGTCAATTTGTTTTTCATCACGTATAAAAAAAATTACATAACGATGTTTTTTATCCTTTTTTATCTCTTCGTAAGTTGTTTTACAAACGTCGGATACTGTTACACCTGATGCCTGCAATTAAATAAGTTAGTTGTAATGATTATAATTGAAATGGCAAGAACATACTATATAATACTTATATACTTATTTGACCAGTTGTTGCTTTACGCACTTATTTTAAAAAAAATGCAGAAAAACCCAAGGAATTGCCTTGCAAAATTTTAACTACTTTAATTGTTTTTTGGAACAGAAAATCATTCACATTATTATTTGTAGACTTTTTGGTCGATTACTTCTGGTGCAATAAAATAAAACAAATTTTATTCATTGCGTTTCTCCGACGTTTCGACGTTCATTGGCGTCATTCTCAAGGAGAGTACATTTAATGATAAAACTTTTTTAACAAACAAAAAACATTTTAATTATCTACTTACAATTATTTTGTGTTTTCTTAAATAATTTACTGTGGCAAACCTCGTCATTTTTTTGTTTGATTTGTGAGCGCAAGTTTATATGCAGCACTCAGCCCGTCAGTGTCTATTTTTCCGTTAATTATTTTGCTAATTCGCAAGCTATCTAAAGTGTCTTGTGCTGTCGTCGCTGTTGTTTTCTTTTGTCTTGCATCGTTTTCGTGTTCCCCCAATCGTAAACCCAGTAAACGTTTTGTTTTTTGTGTTTGTTATGTTTTGCTGAATTCGCAAGCTTTCTAAAGTCAGTCTTGTTCTCTCTTTCTTTTCAAAGTCTAGTATTGTGGCGTTCTTATAGTCGGCTTTATGATTAGTTTCAGTGAGATGTTGTGTAAGTGCTGTCTTCGCTGTTGTTTTCTTTTGTCTTGCATCGTTTTCGTGTTCCCCCAATCGTACACCCATTAAACGTTTTGATTGACCAATATAAATTTTCTTGCAAGTTTCATTTTCATTGCCTTTGCATTCTATTTTATACGCAACATTACTTTGTTGTTCTTTTTCTATTCTCTCTTTTTTGTTCTAAGTGTTTTTGTGGTTTATATGCATATGTGATTTTGTTATTATGTGGTATTATTTTGTTGAGTATGTGACTGTTTGTTAATTGTGGTATGAACGTCATACTAAGGAATCTATCACTTTTTGTATGTAGGGTAATTATGTTTGGGCTATTGAGTTTTTTCAAAATTTGATTAATTAAATTGTTAATGAGACTTAACAAAACGTTTACTGGGTTTACGATTGGGGGAACACGAAAACGATGCAAAACTTACACAACATCTCACTGAAACTAATCATAAAGCCGACTATAAGAATGCCACAATACTAGACATTGAAAGAAAAGAAAGAGAGAACAAGACTGACTTTAGAAAGCTTGCGAATTCAGCAAAACATAACAAACACAATAAACGGAAAAATAGACACTGACGGACTGAGTGCTGCATATAAACTTGCGCTCACAAATCAAACAAAAAATTACGAGGTTTACCACAGTAAATTGTTTAAGAAAACACAAAATAATTGTAAGTAGATAATTAAGTAAAATGTTTTTTGTTTGTTAAAAAAGTTTTATCATTATATGTAGTCTCCTTGAAAATGGCGCCAATGAACGTCGAAACGTCGGAGAAACGCAATGAATAAAATTTGTTTTATTTTATTGCACCAGAAGTAATTGACCAAAAAGTCTACAAACAATATTTTACAATATTAAATTGGTCCAAATTCAAAATTCATACGAATAATCTGAAGACTTAAATCCGAATAAAATACATTCAAAATGAGAAACTTTTTACAACATACACGACTTAAATATGATGACGTCACAACAAAAACATCAAAGCTTTATACAACTTTAAAAAACTGACAAAACAGAAAGGAAGACTACAATATTTGCTGCGTTGCAAAGATTATGGTATTATTCCAAGACATATAATTCGAAAAAACTTCATCGCTCCAACGAAATTTCAGACTGGACAAAAAGAGCAGCACATTGGAAAAAATACAACAAACTTTTCACAACAAAATTTTAAAACTAGAAATTAAAGAGGCAAATTTACAAATTAATATCATACAGCAACAGATTTCTTACAAAATAATCTATGCATTTCTGACTTCCAAGGCATTATGGACCGACAAACCAAAACATATCAACGAATTTCTGCAATTACACAACACAACCTCACTAGGAAACTAAAGAAACAAATAGAAGAAATAAGTGCTTAATACAAATTCAGCAAGAATGAAGATTGGTTTGTCAATAAAACCACAATCAACTTTCCTGATGACAGCAGATGGCTTCTTTCACTAGAAGAGAAGTTTGCTTTTCCAATCTCAACAAAAACGTTTTCACCTGTACATACAATAGCGGAAATAGAGCAAAGCATCCAAGCACAATCAGATGATAACCAAAAAGAAATCTCCAGATATAAGGTAGCTAATAGAATTCATAGTTTTAAGAGCAAAATAGTAAACTCCGACAGACAAACTTTTTTTAAAAACATTTGAAGACACTAGCAAGTTTATTAAACAACACAAAGTAAAGAATACAACAAGAAAATGCAAGAACTTTTAAGTGACAGAACAACATACAAAATAATGAGAACAGACCCAACACAAAAATTACAACTCAAAAACAACAACATTGTAAACAAGCTACTCAAACTAAATTTCATAGACATAAAATTAAAACAAAAACTGACATGCACAGCTCCAAATGCCCCTAGTCTATACGGACTTCCAAAACTCCACAAAACTAATATGCCTCTCAGGCCAATATCTTCTTGGACAAATGTTCCATGCTACCAATTGTCAAAACATATTGGCTTTATTTTAAAAAATTTGGTATCTGAAAATTTCAATATAAAAAACGCATTTGAACTTGTAAAGGCGAAAGTCGATTCCTCGTTTTCGCCCCACAAATAAACATAGCCATCATACAACCAAGATGCAGCAGTAATTATTAATTATTCTTATTTTTCAAAATGTAGTTCATAATTAAAGTTTAAAGTGAATAGTTACTAACGTAGATTTATATAAATTAATTAAGTATAAAATCCCCGTGTATCATAATGTAACATAGCACTAGGAATAGTAGTAGAATACAGTACGTATTTTGCCAGTGGTGGCCCTGCCATAGAAGTGGATTACGAAACAGCTGATTTTCGTTCCACACAAAGAATAATGTGGAATGAAAACCTGCATAAATTCAGTAGCGCGACCAAAAACTTGGTCAGTCGTCGCCAGCCGTGGAGAAAGCAACACCGTCGGTACCACCAGCAAGCAAACAGCAGTGGAGAAGGTTAATTTGACTTTACATATCGATTTTACTTACGAGTGGGAAATTCGTATATATGAATGATTACTGCACTGTGCCGTAACATTCATATATACAGCCGAAAGACCCGTCGTGTCCACAGGCCGAAAACCTTAGAACTCTCTGCATTGTGCCGAAGTTCGAGTTTCTCGCCCTTGCCGACATAACGCCCCGCACAACAGAGACAGTGATCGACACGTGCCACAGTGCTGCGATAGAAGGCATTAGCGTAAAAAAATTTTCTTCAAATTTTTTTTATGCCATTCTACAGCAAATAGTCCAATTAAGAAATCCCCTGAAAATTATTGAAAACTAGTGTGAGTTGTAAGTGTTACAGCTTGTTAAAGTCGAACTTTTTTTCGAAAAAAAAAAAAAAACATTTAAGAAAATTTGCTAATCGCAGAACTTTTTAAAAATAATTGCTGCTCCTAAACCTCAAAAGCAATTGTTATAAAATAAAATGCATACAAAAGCCTACATATCCATTTATTTTTAATATTTTTTGTATGCAAATTTTTTTAGCCAAATTAAAGTTATTTTAAAAGATATAAAAAAAAATTTTCAAATATTAAAAACCGGAAAATGCTTATTTTCTTTAGAGCAGGAAAAAAAAGACGGGACTTGCGGGCATTGTTCTAAAACGTACAGATAGTACAGATTCCATATTTTAAGATAGGAAAAATTCACAACCCCGTTTTTCCCGGTTTACTTTAAATATTTATCTGAATATCCCGTATTTACGTAAAAATCAATGATTTTATAAAATTTACACCACAAATTTTTTTTCAAATGCTAATGAATTTTTTTAAATTTGATTTTTTTTACAGCATACTTTTATATGTCAAAAACACTTTGAACTATTAAAATTTTAATATGGTTTTTTACAGCCTAAAAGCATGCACAAATATTTTTTCCAGTTAACTTTCGTGGTTTTATTTATTTGAATATCTTATTTTCTATTCATTGCATTTAAAAATTAATTGCATTTCTGAAAACAACGTAAAAAAATGTTTCAGTATGGTAAATCTTATTGAAATCGAACCAAAACTGTGGAATTGCCGTTCCGTTGTATGGAGTGACAGCACTGTGCGTGCGTTGGTATACTACAATGGTTGCTGTATTTGTGCCGCTCCTCTCACGTATACACCCTGCAAGAACGTAATAACCGATTCTCTAACACATTTACAAAAAAATTCTTATTGGTACCAACACTAATGCAATATATTGACATTGGCTAAAAAAGACAACAAATTTTGAGCATATCTTCTTCTCTTTTTGGACCTTTTTATTTTTGAAGTAAAATTTTAATTTAATTTTTCTGTCAAAGTGAAGTTTTATGTGCTGAAAAATTAACGCTTTAAAAAAATATTGTGAGCAATTTTAAAATAAAAGGTAAAATAAAATTTAAAATATTATTATTCATTATTATTATTCATAAAGTAGTAAAATCTCTCATTTTTCAGATGTTTTCAAGGCAGAAGGGCGCATCCACTTTGAAAAAAAGTATAGGAAGCTATTCAGCTAAGCCACAACAGAGCTAAGAAAAGAAAATTTGTGCAGCAAAAATAAGAATTGAATAAATTGTTAAATTTCCCTCTTAGGGTAAAAAGTGCACAATGTGAAGTATTATTAGTAAATAAATATTAATTATAACTGTCGTTAATTTTGTTATTTGTTTCGTGGAAGCATGTGGTAAGCATGATGATCATATAAGGAGTCCTTTATGAGACATATCTAATTGGTTATACTAAGGTTATTAATGACAAGTGCGAAAGAGACCATCAAAGTAACTCCCTGTTGTAACAACACACGTGACAGAAAGGCATACAAAGTCACACGTATAGAAGAGTATGAGTTAGATTTGTCCTAACGCTCTGTACAAACAAATTGAAAGTTTTTAGATTTATAACCAATACTTTCAGTAGCAATAACACATAAATAATGAGTTATATAATTGATACGTTCTTGTAGGGCAACCACTGCATCCGGCGTAATTAAGAGTCGGAGTTGTCAGAGCTCTCTCTCTATTGCAACGTGACGACTGACAAGAGCTGGCGACGACGACAGGGGAGTGGATTTTTATGTGAGAGCCACGACAAAAGTGTTTGGGTTGCTCACATACAAAGGCCCACGAACGATGCGTTCGTATATCGAGTTTTGCGCAACATACCGACAGCTGTGTAGGTAGAGCAAGAATCCTCGATCTGCCATCGCACGATGCTCCTGCACACTACGTAACAAGCAGCAGCGACACAGCAACAACAGCAGCAGTAACGACAGCGCACCTCTGCGACACCCCCCTACAAGCCGGCCGACGGGCAGCACCGCGAACGCAATAAGCACAGGCCACAGTGAGATAAAATTGTGAATAAATGCAAAAGGAAAAAAAATAAAAACGGTTCCATCTATTTATTTCTCTAACTGGTTTCGATATTTCGTTCTCCTGTTTGTTGTGGGCTAAAGGTACTGCAAAATATAAATTTTGTGTAGCCGAACACTGGACACCGGCGAGTATACCACCGGCGTAAAAAGGTTCGTTACAAACTAAAAGACAGGCTCCAAAATATACAAGTAGAAGACGACGAAAATCTTGTTTCCTTTGATGTAGTTTCCCTTTTTACGAACATTCCTGTCCAATTTTCAATAAAAATTATAATGAAAAAATGGACAAGCCTAGAAATGCACACAAAAATTCCAAAACAACTATTTAAAGAAATTTTAGAATTTTTTTTAATAGAAAATAACTATTTTTGCTACAATAATATTTTTTATAATCAAACTTTTGGTATGCTGATGGTCAACCCCCTTTCTCCCACAATAGCGGACATTATACTGGACCAAATTATTAAAGACAGCATAACAGAACTAACAAATAAAAACATACACATAAAATACATAAAAAAATATGTATGTAGATGAAATTTTGGTCATAATCAAAACAAAAGACATGGACAAAATATTAAGAACTTTTATTATTATTATTATTATTAAAGTTTATTTATAAAATAAATTTTACAAGAAAACTTAAAAACTAGGCACTAACAGCTAAGGTCTTCGTCCTAATTTAATTAATGAGTAGCGATTATAACAAAATTAAATATCAAAATAAATATGGCAATAGTAGAGTAATTTTATGAGATTTTTAATATTTAAATCGGATATTTCTTGTAGAGCGTTTGGTAAGATAAGTCTATCAAAAAGAAAAAGTTGTTTCTGTTTTAAAGAGGGACAGTTATTTATAAGATGGGTTATTGTAAGATTGCGGTAATTGCAAAAAGGACATTCCGGCGGTGTTGTCTTCTCAAAAATATGTTTGTGCGTCAGCAAGGTATGGCCGATGCGAAGTCGGATGAATTTCTGAAGATGCAGTTTCGGTATAGATGTTGGATATTTCGGAGCTTTACCTTTGAGGTTTACTGTTTTATATGCGTGATTGTAGTCTGCCCAGCTTTCTTCTAATTTTAGCTTGTGAATTAGATTTATGTGATTTATCCAATCTTAGCATAATTAGGGCGCATCAATATTGGGGCTTTAGTTGCATGTTTGGCTATTTCATCAGCTTTTGTATTGCCAGGAATCCCAATATGTCCAGGAATCCACATGATTTTGAGCTTGGATGCGTTTGAGATGAGAATATCACGGATATTACATATCATTTCATTGTTGTGGTTGATGTTTGAAATAGCTTTAATAACAGACTGTGAATCGGAGCATATGACGTACTTTCCCCTGGAGTGCAACAAATTGAGAGAAAAAAATTTTGAATGAGATCTCTATAAATTTTTTGGTTAACTTATGATTGTTGAATCCGAATCTGGAAACCGTTTTTCTTTATGAGGTCTAAGGTTTGAGCTATCCGTGTTTTAAAATTCAAATAGCGGTATTTTCAAACTTGTGGTGCATACCCATGAAGTAGTGTAATTGGCTTTTGTGAACGTCAACGGATAGCTGTTGTCTTGCTGATTATTTCTTGCCTTTAAACTTTTCCAATCGGATCATTACCTTCCGAAATATCATTCATTGAATTAAAGGTACATTGACTGTATACAAATTGTTTTTATTTTGTGTATATAAAGGATTAAATACAGTCAAGATCGGTCGCTAAAAGACAACCAAATACCGAACTACATTTGAAAATACAATGAAAAAGACCGAGTAATTACAACCTGAAAAAGTTGGTTCCTTTTATGCAAAAACGTCTACAATGTATAGTAGATGCTTAGGGTGGTCATTCAAAGATGGCTGTAAACAAGGAAGACGTGAGCACAAATTAGCGTACTTGATGCGACAATTTCAAAGTTTTAAATAATTCGTTACACGCGGAAATATAGAACCCCGTTAAAAAATGTATAGGTGTTTTTACCTAACGGCACTTGACTGAGGAATATTTCAAAATTATGAACGATTGTACGTACTTCAAGGCCCCGAGAAGCAGCACAAGATATTGTTCAATTTAAAAACAATTTTACATGCTAATTGATATACCCGAATGACAACTTTTCCGCACTAGGCTCGTATCAATTTCGAAAATTTTATTTTTTCGGACCGCCTTACCCTACCTGCAGGGTATATTCACTTTGTGCTTCCGTTTGTAACGCAGGAATAAGGCGTGGCAGGTATGGAAAAGTATATATCGGCATTTCCGCCAAAAGGTCCACCGTGAGCCAAAAAATTAAATCATCATATCTCTGAAACTATTTAATGTACATGGATGAAATTTGGTACATATGTATGTATTTATCGCATATGGGTATTTCCACAGGTTACGGACGCGACATTCGTACGCATATTTTTTAAAAATAATCAAGTCCAGAGGAAACTTTGACTTTTTATTTGGTGCATAATTAAGTACTATGGGAAGACTATTATTCGAAAAAATCACGAGGTCGGTTGGGCATGCAGTACCAAAATACTAGCCAATAAATGTCCATACGGACGCGACATAAAATGGAAGTACTTTTGAGGTGCATGTACGAAAATTAAAAATTCTGCGAAATATGTAAGCAAATTTTTTTTCTAATAATGTCAAAACTATGCTGAAACATGGTTCTTCATAATGCACTTTTCCTTAATAAAATATCCTCTTTAGTTTCACTTACATAAGCTAAAATGTAATAACGGACGTGACATTCCGGACGCGACAAATTTTTCCTTAACAATAATTCAAGTAGTAAAATACATAATTTTAGTTATTTTAATGGTATTTAGGTAGCTATTGATGAAAGGTGTCCAACCTCCTTTGCATGAATATAAAACCAATTAACTTCATGAGTGTTATGATTACTTAGCGCATTCGAAAAACAAAAGCATTTTGTAAAATAAATTTTTGGCTTTTAAGTCGTTTCTGTCAAACTTTTCTTTTTTGTACGTGTCCAAATTTATCGTCTGTATCTAAGTACGTGTGCGAAATTACGAAATCTAAGTATTTATAGCCAAATTCAACTACAAATTTACCAAAATATTGAGGTGATGTAATGAATTTTGATTTTGTAGGCGTGGACAGCCCAATTTTCCAGTGCATATTATTACTCTCAATACTCCTTACATATGTACCAAATGCCATCCATCTGCATTAAATAGTTTCATTATTATGATGAATTATGTTAGGAGGAGGTCGTGACAACGCCCATTTTTTCAACCTATGATCGAGCATTATCCAATACTAACAAACGCATTGTAAACGTTTGATGAATTCAACCGCACATTTTCTAAATCGTAAGGGATATCCAAAGATACATACAAAGTTTCAGTTTTATTTATATGGATTTATTACATATAATTGCGGACGTGACACATTTCGAACACTTATAACTTTCTAGATATACTTTGTCGAGACTTACTAATTACGTATTTTTTTAGCGGATTATGATCTTACTGAAGATATAGAGTTTCGATCAGGTGTGACCGCTAATACATTAATGGTAATTAAAAATGGTGTTTTTGGACTACGGACGTGACATTAGAACTTTACTTAAGACAATCCGAAAAATTACCGTGATTTGGACTCCAGTTGCAATTTTAACATTTTATTTGTATAATTGCTATTGTTAGGCAAATTTAAAGGCAAACTAATACAAAATTAAATTTTCTTAAGTTCCTCTATCGCACAAAGAAAAAAGACTAATAAATTTGTTAAAAATTAAATTGGAGAAATTTAATTTTTGCAGCCATTTTTTATGGACTACAATTAAGAAAAGCTATTTGTAGTATTTGCATATATAAATTTGAATATTTTTGCATAACTACCGGTGGTTAAATCAAACTTTAAAACCTATTTAATTTTTCACACTCGGTAGACTTTTTTTAAGAAATACCCATATGAATGAGATTGGATACATATATGCAGAGCGCCAGGACAAATAATGTTCCCTGGGAAAATGGGCCACGCCCCTAAAAAAAAAGAAATTCATAATTTATGAGATTTGGTACACATGTAAGATGGGTAGGGGCAAATGGCATCCTTTGGAAAAATTGCTGATGCCACGTCAACTTAACAAGATAAGGTGATCCAACATTCACTGGGAAATACTGGGTTTTCGAAAGATTTTCAATTAAAAATTTGTATGGTGGAAATAATGTCACGTTCATATTGTGACGTATCGATTTAAATTATGATCAAAACAAAGAAAAATATAGAAGATATATGAATCAAACAAAACTTTTAATGTGTCACGTTCGTCACCTGGGAAATGCCCATATGTATATTCTTGATCAGCGTCACCTTCTTAGTCGATATAGCCATGTCCGTCTGTCCGGCTGGCTGTCTGTGGAAATATTTTCACGGGAAAACTAAGCAAGATAATTTGATGAAATTTGATACACTACCTTCGTTGACAAAGTAAGCTCGACTTATTGGGCCCTATCGTAAATAAATATTCTCGAGAATTTATTCTCTTACTCCCTAGTTTGCTATCGCAAACAAATTTTCTGGAAGGGGAAAATTCACTGGAAAAATGAGGCAGTCGGCAATAGTTTGGGAGCGAGTTTTTTCACGTTTATTGCAAAAATTTACTCCTTAAAAAAAAAACTTTAGTACAACAATTTTATAGCTTATTGAAATATCTTTCATATGACACTAAAGGCCTAAGTATAATATGCATAAACTGGCATATGTCAGCATATGCAACCGTGCGATTACACACAAATTGAATGTAAAAACTGTAATGTACTTAACAAAAAGTTTCGTCAACTTTCGTGAAATGTCATTTGCTTAAACAAAATGCGGATTTAAGTTTTTGTTAGTTAAATTTTTTTATAAAATGTTATTTATGATATACATAATGTATACATACCGATACATCCAACGTAAAAGCTTGTAACTCAAGTTACCAACTTTTTACGGTACAATGATTTTCGAAATCTGCGCATTAGACTCCATCTTGTGTCAAATTTTGGTACCACTAGGTTGAAATTTGAAGGGCTGGGAGCAATTTTTAAAGTTACAACCTAAGTATACTTTACTGAGGTCTCCATGCAAAAACTTGGCAACTTAAGTTGATAACTTATGCACGGGACAAAATTGACAAATTGGGTTTGTAACTTAACTTACAAAGTTATAAGTTAATTTTTCTTTAAAACTCAATGGTTGTAAGTCCTACATACCAACGTAATGTCCGTAAAATATTTTTAGTGCTAGTTGGCAAGATAAGTTACCAACTTTTCTCATGGAACTGAAAGAAAACATTAGTTGGTAACTAGAGTTACAAACTCATATGTATTCATTTTATCGAAATAATAAGTTGAATTTGTTAATATCTCCGTAAATCATTTTGGAATAGTGACAACGATTTAATAGTGGAAAAATCTTTATTTTGTCTACAGATTTCAAAAGCATTTATTAAATTTTGGTTTTTGATTTTCTTGTTTTAACGAAAACAATACAAAAGTGATCATAACTAAAAACTACGATTTTCGAGTTACCAACTTTTACGTTGGACGTATCGATATGTATACAGACTGAAAATTAATGAATGAATTAATGTACTATACTTTGTTTCAAATAAAGGTAAAAAATGGATTGATGTTTTATGAATTTTTTTATTCTCTATTTATTATTTAATTTTTGGTCCATTATTTGAAATAAAAATGACAATTGCGATCAAATAACAAACAGTTTGACAACTCGGTAACACATTATCTTAATTTTAAGAAAGTCAATGTAACCATCAAAAATTTGATTATGCATGCATTAAGCATTTGAAAGGCTTTTCGTTTAGTTTCGACAGTACTTTAAGCTAGCCTATGCATATTATAGTTAGACCTTAAGATCTTTATCTTTTATTTTATTTTTTATATTAGATGTCAAAATCCAGTGGGAAATAGAAAGAAATGCCAACGATATTGGCAAAACAGCGTATCCACAGGTTTTTTTTTTTTTTGTGTAAAATGTCTACGGTCTTGGAAAAAGTCAGCGTTGCAAACTGGTTGTTTCCGCAAAATGTCAAAGATATGGGAAAGACTCAGCGTTGTTGTTTTTGTGCAAAATGTCAGCGGTCTTGATATTAAAATAAAAAAACATCAATGCAGGAAGGGGGTTTCCATTCATAAAATATTCACTACTTCTAGTGCTCCCTCTCGATGATGGAAACTCCCTTCAGATTTACGATAAGGCCCATTGAAAATGAGCGAAATCGGTCAACGGATACGCCACCGCCCATATAAAAAACCATTAATACTCAGAACGGTAAGCGCAAGCTCTGACCAAAAAAGAGACGAAATCAGACAAGTAGGCGTTGCACCTCCCATATAAGCAAAAGTTTCAAAATGCTATACAGAAAACGTTTTTCGACTAAATTTCACTCAGGCATTTTGAACTATAATTGCAAGCTCTGAGCAAAAACTAGCCGAAATCTGAAAAAAATTTTCAGATAGTCCAATTAAATTTCACTCTGGCATAGAGCTGAGCACGAGCCCGTAAATCACGGGAAGGTTAGTAAGCATAAGCTAGAAAAAAATGTTGTTCTTACATAAAAATTTGTAAAATGATACAAATGTGGGACTAAGAATGACAATGGAGTAAATCAAGTCAATCGTCTTATTAGATTCGACTACAAAACTCAAATAAGCACTTCATTTACAAAAAAAGTGAACATGTAATAATATGGTAGTATCTGGCCGAGCCGGGCTCGGGCCTTGACAAAAAAATATCGTACGGGCCCGATTTTTTTCAAGGGCTTGCTTCGCGTTCGTGCCGGGCCTCAAAAATTAGGCCCGTGCCCAGCTCTACTCTGGCAGTAAAAAGAGAAAGGGCAAAAACCAGGCAAACTCGGATGAGGCGTGACACCTCCCATATAAGCAAAAGCTTCAAAATGCTATACTGAAAATGTTTTTTTGATGTAATCCAACCAAATTTCACTCAGACACTGAGAATGGTAAGTGCAAGATTTGAGCGTGTAGTATCCCAACATGGAGAAATGAAACTGTTTCCCAGAAAAGCACAAAGAAGCACACCTTTGCTAGCATAAGATATTTTGAAATTTTTACTTTTTTATTAACTAAAAATTATGTGTTACTGAACCCATTTCAGGTACGTGTTGCATATCAATTGAAAAGGTTTGGAGACATGCTTTATCGCAGTAGTGGAAACACTACACAATACATAAATAAGTATATAAACTGATATAAAATATGAAGGTTAATGTCCAAAAATTAAATGACTACAAATTTTAAAGGAAATATATGACACATCTTGAATTTGTTTATAAAATTATAAAGTTATGCTGATTTTAAGATGAAACCTATGCTATATCTTCAAAACTAGCTACAAACGACACATTTTTTGATCACATTTTAATTAATTACCCCTAAAACTAAAATTCCTGAGAAAAAAAAATTTGGCGCATTGCTACTAAACTGAACTTGTGTTAACATTTGCATTGAGAGACATCTGGACACAGGTCTCAAAATTCTGTACAGATTTGTTCGAACGTTCTCACCATCCTGCATAATTTAGAATTCTTTTTATAAAAATCCGACTTTGCACATGATGTGAATTTTTACGTCACAAATTTTAATACATATTTGTTTATAAAATGTTTAAAAAAAAGCATGAACATAATTTTATTAATAGGAAACCGAAGCAGCGCGCAACTTCATGTACCGGGTGGTTTTAGTTAGTTAAAATATGCGAAAAGCATTTTTTTTTTTTTCATTTATAAAATATAACTTTATGGTGTGGGCTGACTTCAACATATAAGATTTAGTGTGTGACTCATAAACGCCCACTTTTAATCGCAACGGGAAAAATTCACACACATTATACATATGTATATGTTAGATAAACATACATATATACATATATATACCGGCTTTTCCTTGCACTCATGAGAAGTGAATTATACCTATGACGGCAAAATTTTTATGAGTAGATACTTGAATTTTTTAATTTTGATTATAAATTATTTCAACTGTAATATTTTAAAGTGTAGATACATTCATATTTATGTATATATTTTTAGATTATGACTTGAATTTGTATTAAAATTCTTTTACTACAGTTAATTTTTTTTTATATAGACACATCTATATATTTCATATCATATATAGTTGTGACCATATATATAAATATATGTATCTACTATACATATATATATCTACAACTATAGTATAGAAACTATTTGTACATGATATATTTGCGACCATTAGATAAATAAATATATAAAAATTGGGGCTCTTATACAAGTACACACATTGTATATTAAAGCGTATCTTTACCATTTGTTCATGTGCATACAAAACCATAAATCCAAATATGCACTTTAAAAAATGATTTAAGATGGCTAAAAGCGTTGTACAAATTACTTACCATATCCTACTTCAGCGTCGTTCTGTCCAATCCAAAATTTATAAAAAGTAACTAAACACAACCAACCACACGACACACGATGCAACCGATCAGGCAATAAATGTATTAAATCTGAAACATAGAATGAGTACTAAAGCTCCAACGCGGTTAACACTGTTCAGTATCATCTCAGTTGGAAAGCTGTTCAGTGAGACTCATGATCAAAACAGCTTGCCAACTCATTCATTTGTGAAATGCTGTGCCGTACATATACGGTCAGGTTTTCCGAATTAGGGCCAGTGCTGTCGTTCTACAAAATTTAAGCGAAGTGAAATTGAGTGAAGTGTTGCGAAGTGATATTCCGAAAAAGTGAAGTGTTTGCGAAGTGAACACAAAAAGTTAAAGCAAAAAATTCGAATTCTTGTGTTTTTTTTAACTTTTTTGCCTATAACTTTTTTTTTGGGTTAGAGACACGTACATACCAATATAAAAAAAGTGGATACAATTTCCTTTAAAATGCTTTATTGAAAAAATTCTTAGACTAAAAATTTACCGAAATATGGCCACTCGAACATGGAAATTTTCTTTACACCGCCGGAAAAACGGTTTTTCTCAAAACCAAGGCGTCTTACGAAAAAAGGATACTATATAAAGCAAAAACTGTTTAGAATCCTCAAAAAATACGTGTGCATTTCTTGGAACTTTTCAAACTTTTTTTTTTTGACCAATTTTTTAAAGATTATGAAATGTCCCAAAAAATTCTGAAAAAAATCATACGTATCCTTTGGACGATTCCAAGTTCCTTTTGTCTTTACACTTTTCTCGTAAGACGCCTTGGTTTTGAGTAAAAAAGTATTTCCGACCGCTTAAACAAAATTTCGTTGTCTGAGTTGCCATAGGTTAAGTTAGATCCGGGAGATGACCATGTTTTCATCATTAACTTAGGCCTCAAAAATGTTCTCATTGAATGCCCGACATTAAGCGCTTTAGCAAAGAAAGTCTAAGAGAACCACATGGATGTATGTACATATAGATATACTGCCATATAGATCTAAGACACTCCAAATAGTCAAGTGATTTAAAATTGAAATGACCAAAGTTCCTTCTATGTCTAAGCGCAAGCGTAAAAGAAATGGAAGACTGTTTCTTCCATATCAGGGTCTTTACAAATGTCGGCAATGTTTGAGAAACCTAAACGAGATGCATGGATTCTAATGGCAAAATGTCCAATAATATCACCGATGAAGCTGCGTGAATTATGATACTCGAGTAGCCATATTTCGGTCCATTTTTAACCAAATAAATTTTTTGATAAAGCATCTTAAAATAAATTTCACCTCCTTTCTTCATATTCTTCTATGTCTTTACCTATCTCTGACCCATGGTTGAATTACCCTGGTTGCAGCGATAACAAATGCTGATTCTTCTTAAACTACGCAAATGTCAAAATTATTTGTTTTGATTCTAGTCTTTTGACAGATAGCAAGGCAAGATCAGGGTTCCATTTTTTTTATTTTGACAACTTGCCATAACCATTGTTATTGAATCTGACCCACTATATTTTTGAAGAAAAAGTGAATTGATTTTATGAAAGGGGAAGTGGCGAAGTGTTTTTGATAAAAAAGGAGCAAAACACTTCAATTGAAGTAAAAACAACAGCAATGATTAGCGCTGGATCACACCATGATTCAATAACAATGGATATGGCAAGTTGTCAAAACAAAAAATTGGAACCCTGCATCTTACCCAGCTATCTATCAAAAGACTAGAATCAAAACAAACAAAGAAAGTGTCATCTGGAAATTTTTAAATTTTAAATTTATTGTCTCAAAATCAAAACATGGTTTCCCAATCCGCTGGGCTGTGATGAAATCGAAATAATACTAAATTCCAAAATAAAAACGCTCCATGATCTACTAGTGCAGTGAGATAAGGCTTATTTTTGCATGGAACTTCAAAGAGCATTTAGAAAAAAAATATCAAAGACGATTCATTTTAAATCTTTACACCCTCTTAGAAGCTACAGCAAAAGAAGTAATAAATAAAACTACGACAAAAGCGATACGAAATAAATTTAGTTAACACTGTATAAGTTTTGCTAGCTTTTGCTTTCTCTTCAAGCAATTTATGTCCAGCAGCCTTAAGTCTTGCCCTACTAAATTCATCCGAATATAGATCCTTAACAATAATAAAATTTTTATGACAAATCGAAACATACTCCCCTGGAGCAGTACTGTACCACCAATCACGCATATAATAGCAAACAGCTACAGCAGCTGACATTCCTGATGTTTGCTCGCGAGCTGCTAGTAATTCTCTACCACCTCTACCTCTTACCTTTATTGGTCGTCCAGACATTCTGAGTATTGCCGTTCTTTTTATATATAGCATTTATGGCATCCGGATGATCATCGTAGAACGATTACCCCATGTGAAGACAAACATATGTCATTGTATTACTTCACCACGTCTAATAATTGTAATCACATGTGTTGGTTGCTTCAAAACTATTGTAACATTTAAATGTAACACGAAAATGCATTTAAAATTTAAATATTTTTATGTTTTCATTCACAATTCATTTGTCAATTTTAGTTTTGTTTTGGTCACTGATTTTGAAATTTTCATAGTTTAAAAATAATAAGAAGAAGCATCATTTGCTATCGCTGCAACTAGGGTAATTCAACCATGGTTCACACATAGCGAACATGGAGGGCATCTGCTTTACGAGCACTTATAGCCTGAGATTTATAAATAAGCCGTAACTCACCTCATTCATTAATTATTAAACGTCAAATCAATCCGAAAACAATCGTAAATTACATCATAAACCTCCTGTGGAAACTCACTGTGAGTTGGGAACCCCTTAATGCGCACGCCAACTGAAAGATATTCTAACAAGCAAAAAAATTTCTCTGAAAATATTCCAAATTTGATCCATGATTTATTATATTCAGCTTTTTTTTTTTAACAATAATTTTTCCAAATCCTGTAACATTATTTTTTGTGATGAATAGCAAGTAGAGTTAATCTGAAATGGAATTCTTAAACTGTTAACAATTATTGTTTTAAAAAATCAACTACCATTATTTACTAACAACGATATTAGCTATGTTTTTGTGGACAGTTTAAATAGACTAGTCTTAAGGGTCCGGTACATAGAAGGCAGCGCCCGAGCAGCGCGCATCATTAGCTTTGATAGTTGATTTGAAAACATAGTTACTTATGTACATACAGATAAGCGAACAACGCAGGCGCTGTGTTCAATGCGTAGAGTTGACCAACTTTCAACTTTTCTGAACGCATCATTTGCGTTTGACATTTCGTTTTTTCGTGTATTTATTTATAAAAAATTCTCGCAGTTGATGAAATAAATTACAAAAGAATTAAGTTCAAAATGAACGAAAAACAAATATGTGAAGTGCAGAAGCAAGTCTTCGTTTTTAATAAAGGCCATTCTGAGTGTATTTGAAAGTGCGTTTACGAGTTCCATGTAACAGAACGTGCGTTACTTGCGTGTGTTGTCAGCGGTAGAAGCAGTTTTTCTTTGTCTTTTAATTATTACAATGTTGCCTGCCTTAATTTTTCCGATTGTTTCTTTGGTAGCACTGCGGCAGTAGCAGTAAATTTAGAAATAGAGCTAACTGCTTACTGCTACTGCTCTTATGTAAGTGCTACCATTGAAACACACTGTTTCTAAAAAAACAGCTGATCACTGACATTGCCGCTGCAACTGCTACAGCCGCATTGTGTTTCAGCTATATCTCACCTCATTCATCATGTATTAGGCAAGCGGAGAGACAATGGGCCTTATCGTAAATCTGAAGGGAGTTCCATTCTCTCCCTCCTAGGGAAGGAGCAGTGGAAGTAGTGAATATTTCATTAATGGAAACTCCCCTTCCTGCAGGGATACTTTTTTTATTTTAATATCATTGACATTTTCAGAAATAATCAGTTTGCAACGCTGCGTTTTTCCAAGAGAGTTGACATTTTACACAAAAACAACATCTGGCAACACTGTGTCTTTCCCATACCTTTGACATTTTGCGCAAACACCCAGTCTGATCGCTGATTTTTTCCAATTTCGAAGACATTTTGCACAAAAAAAAAAAAACACGTTGACATTTTTTCCATTTTCCACTGGATTTTGACAGCTGACTTAAAAAAAAGATAAACAAGAAACAGCAATTGCAAAAGAAGAAAAAGAAGCAATTGCAGCAGTGAAATTAAAATTAATGCTTTGCTTTTTAAAGTACAAAATGTATTTTTAATCATTTTTGTGGATTTGAAAAATCAAAAGTTTGCATCAAAATGTTAAAAAAAAAAAAAAATTTAAGTGAAAAGTAGTTTTAGCAGAACCAGTATAAGTTGGAAACGCTTGGATGGATAATAAAAACTTTCATTTCATATGAAAGCTATTTCAATAATCTTTAAAATTGTTGTACTAAAGTTTTTAATCTGTCAAACGTTATTTATAATTATTCATTTATACATTAGTACTCCCTAGCGAAAAGTTGAGGAGCAAATTTAACAAATTAAAGTGAAAAAACTCGCTCCCAACTTATTGCCGATTACATAATTTTTCCAGTGAATTTTCCCATTCAACGAAATTTTTTTTGCGATTGCAAACCAGGGAGTTAGTGAATAAATTCTGGAAAATATTTATTTACGATAAGGCCCAATGTGAAGCAGCTCTTACACCGTGCGAAAAACATTAGTTTGTCAAATATTTGACAGACCTTTATCAAATGAAATTCTTTTTAGAAAAAAATGTTTCTCTTCGTGATAATAATTTAATTTCTTTGAAAAACGGAATTATTTTTTAAATATAAATAAAAAAAAAAAACGATTTTGCTGTTTGTTTCACTTCCGATAAAATGATGAGACGGGAAAGTTTATTGGAGCAACAAATAGCATTTTTAGATGTAAAGTTGGTCCAAAAGATCCTAAGTAAGAAATTGGAACAGAAATGGTAATCGATAAATCTAATGTATTTACCGAGATTTATCTTTAAGGCCTAATTTCACAGTGTGAGCTTAAGCGTAGTTTACCTGTTGAGTGTAGTTTAACTTCAAATTTCAATTTCACAGTCATTTTAATTTAAGGACCGCTTAAGCGCCAGTCAATCGATACTACAAATTATTGGGGCGGTTTAAGCGGTGTTTTGACACAATTGACGTTGTCAAAAATTAAAATAAATGAAAATAAAATATTTATAATATTTTGAAAAGACCGCATTTTTGTTTAGACAAAAATGAAATACAAGCGAATTTGTGATCACATAAGTTTCACGTTATGCGCTCTATGAAGGCATTGATGGACTTTTTAATTTCACCACCAAGAAGAAACGTGGATTCTTGGAAAGCGCTGAACAAAAAGGATGATAGACAAACGTACCTTTGGCACCGTTAAATTGAAGCTCATCCTGCGTCCCAAGATAATGGTCTTCATTATTGATGCTCAACAACATTGTTCACATTTCTTCGGTCGCGGTTAAAACAATTCGAAGAAGTTTCCTGGTTGGAAACGTTGATATAAAATCCGATGAATTGATGCAAAATATTCATTAATCATTTAATTTTTTGGTTTCGCTGTTGAGGAATTGTCGAAACGTTCGTGTCCTGGACATTAAATCTTATGTGGGACCGCCACAACTATTGTACTAAAATTTCAACTTCAAAATTTATAGAAAGTTTCTGAGTATTAACTTGAATACATAATAAAATAGGACAATTTTAATACATATAAATCTGTATTTATTTTTTCCTTTAAGTACACATTTTCTTAATGTTTTGGCATTGGCTTCGAAAGTACCTTCAAGGTACGTTGTAAAGCTTAAATTGCTTTTTTTCCTTTCCACAGCTGAAACGGCATTGCGCATTTTCTTCTTTTTAGCTTTGATTTTGTGAAATTTTGCAATTTTTTTAATTTTTAATATTGAATTTTTTTCAAATCGTAAACATTATTTAACGTGAAATTTGTTTAATGTCAACTTTGTTTACGTTTATTTTCGATTTGTAACTATGCTAATGACGGAAGTGAGCAAGTCAACAGTGGGGCCGCTTAAGCTACACTAACGGTTTAGCTAACCTAAAGCTTAAGCCCACGCTGTGAAATTGGTCCTTAATGGTAACTCAAATGATTAAGAGCTAAATCTAAAAAAAAACCATAATTCGCCTCATATGCAAGTTGCCGGTGTAAGCGGCGATGTTCACACCGAGATTATTTTGAGCTGGCTTACACGACATAACTGCCATACCTAAATTGGAGCGTTAGATCAGCGTCAGGCGTATTTTACCATCTCTGCCTGTTTCATGCCCATACAATTTGTATGGAGCACACCGAAACAGAGACGGTTAAATTACGCTGACGCTCATCTAACGTTCCAATTTAGGTATGGCAGTAAGGCGTTTTTCTTTATTTGTTCAAAGCAGAGCGTGAGTCGTCAGAAAATTTTTTGATCTCAGATCAAATTTTTTCAAATCTAGATTTTTTTCTCAAATTTCATTTGCTCGCACTTATTACAAACATGTATGGCAAGTGTAAAAGCAGCAGCATCATTTGACAATTCGAAAATTTTTATTATTTTTTAAAAAAACCAAAAATTTAAATTTTTTTAAATTCAATGTTAATACTTTTATTTCCAAATAAGCAACAAAATTTGTGTTGGCCATTCAAATCTTTAACTGGCCAAATAAGTCTTCAAGTACCGGTTTTCCCACAAGATGAAGCAACGTCAAAGAACAAAAAAAAAAACACATTTTTGAGTTCAATGCAACAAATCAATCATAGGAAAATACGGATGGCCATATGAATGCATCGTTGGAATGGCTAACTTTGACACAAGCTGTGCAGACGGCAAAAGCTAATATGGGAAATTCGGAGCAGATTGCAAATGGCGCTCAACAAGAATTCGCCGAAAATACACAACTTATTGAGGCTGCCAAAACTCATATTGAACAGCTATTACACAAATTGAGTGATGCTTGGTCCGATTTTGCACATACAAAGGCTGTTACGTATATAGCGCAAATGGCTCTTTCTTTCGTCCATAGAACGAAGCAAAGCTAATGTTAAACTGGACTCAAACTGAAAGATAGTACAGTAAGATCAAGTTAAAAAGACAAATGTATTGATATACATCTATGGACAAATTATTGAGAATATTTCGATTATAATTTAAATACGGAACATATTTGAGGATCATTTTTCAAAAGGGCTTGTTTCAAAAACGAGGCAAAGAAATGTCATGTAATAATGATAATTGCCTGATATTTAGTTAGATATTAATAAAATTGGTATCTGTTCTCACGACAGGTTTACTTAATGGTGTAAAATTTATGGCACTAATATAAGAAAATTATATCGCTCAAATAACCTATTATTATGCCACGTAATGTGTATAGCATTACTTTGTCTCGTTTTGGAAATAACCGTTTTTGAAAAATTACTCATTTCAAAAACATATCTGTGGCATTTTGACAAAACAACCTTACATGATTTCGGCAACTTTTCAAGAGAGCTAAAAAACCGCTTTAATGATTCTCAATTCTTTTTGTGTAGAAATTGGAACAAATACTAAGGTTTGCATTATTCATGAGTATTAAACAAATATTTTCCAGTATTTGTTTTTGCTCTAAGGTTAGTTGTATTTAAAAAAATTGAAATAAGATGTTTTAGTCAAATGTTTTTGATTTAAAAAATGCTGTTTCTTTCCATACGAAAAGCAACTTAATTCGAAAGAAGTGATTTTTGTCAAATTTGTTTTTGCTATTAAACCTGCAACTTATCTCGACATAAGATGTTTTGTGAAGAAAAAAGCAGTTTCTTACATCGAATTAAGATGTTTTGTGTAAAGCATTAGTAAAAGTTTTTGTTGTCGCAATTGCTTGAAATTAACCTATTAGGGATTAGCTGCTTTGTCAAATGCAAATTGGAAAAACATTGTAACGAACTCCGGTTACCCCCGGTTCTATAGTGCGGATATACTCAGCCAATCCAGGATTCAAGGTTCGCTTCAAGAAAAATATGAGAGTGACGTTTTGATTATTCGTGTTTTTTTATTCAAGTTTTGTTTTGTTATAATAATTCAGTCTTATTGCTAGTGACAATGTGTGTAATACTTATGATCAGTTAAATGTGATGCGTTCTGTCGCTAAAGGTTGTAAGCTGAGCTACGGTATTAAACGGCCACGAATGGTACGACCTCTAATGAAAGGCAGGTATAGAAATGGAGTATTAGTTGGCCTCGAATAGAACGACCATAAATAGAAAGTAGATGTGGAATATTAGTTAGCCTCGAATAGAACGGCCACTAATAGAAAGTAGATGTAGAACTAGAGTATTAGTTAGCCTCGAATAGAACGACCACTAATAGAAAGTAGAGGTAGAACTAGAGTATTAGTTAGCCTCGAATAGAACGACCACTAATAGAAAGTAGATGTAGAAATAGGGTATTAGTTAGCCTCAAACAGAACGACCACTAATAGAAAGTAGCTGTAGAAATAGAATATTAGTTAGCCTCGAATAGAACGACCTTTAATAGAAGGTAGATGTAGAAAAAGAGTATTAGTTAGCCTCGAATAGAGCGACCACTAATAGAAAGTAGATGTAGAAATAGAGTATTAATTAGCCTCGAATAGAACGACCACTAATAGAATGTAGATGTAGAAATAGAGTATTAGTTAGCCTCGAATAGAACGACCACTAATAGAAGGTAGATGTAGAAATAGAGTATTAGTTAGCTTCGAATAGAACGACCACTAATAGAAAGTATGCTAGGGAAAGCAAAGGTATTAGGCGGCCACGAATGGAACGACCCCTAATGAAAGTAGCTCTTACTGCTGTGAGTGCTCAGACTCGACTGCCCTACTACGACAGAACCTCAGTCTTTTATACAAAGTTTGTCTGCTATGCATAACAACAATTTTGCATGTCTTCTTTGTGATGCTGCTGCTGACCTTGATGCTGTGCACGTAGCTTCTGTATGCTGTTCCCGTTATTGTATGCTGCTGTAGTGTTGTTGTTGCCACCTGTGCGAATATCTATTGATGCACGTTTCGCTTGCCTGTTGCTAAGGGAAAAATCTTGTAACAGTTAATACTCTCTTTCCTTGTTTTTTTTCCTTCATTATTTTAATTCAGTTCTTGTTTTTCTTAATTCAATTCCATATAAATTAATTAATGACTTATTCGATAAAAATACTTAATCATGAAATTATGAAAATATATAAAATATGTTGGGCCAAATATGTGGCCAAATATTTGGGTCCTGACATCCCCTCCCTACTTAGGGGATTTTTTGAAGACGAGCACCTTTCCTGGTTTACGGGCTACCACCTGGTAGCGGTCCGCTCCGTACTGTTTGCAGAACGAGTATTTTCCTTTGCCGCTTTTCCATGCCTCGAGTAAATGTTTGGCCAGGTCCGCCGGAATCCAGTTATCGGAAGCGGCCTCGATTTCTCCAGTAGAAGCGAATTGGAAGACTTGCATTCCGGTTTCGGAGATGATGACATCGATGTTTGGCGGTGTTACTTGCGTTGCTTCTCGGCTGGTTATAGCGATTTCGGGTGGCGCGGTGGTGCTGATGGCTATCGGCGATGGTGTCGCAGTACTGGCGGGCGTGTTTTTTGCCCAGGCGGCTACAATGAGGGCTTGCAGCTTGCGTGTAGGCACCGTTATGAACGACATCCCCTGTGCGGGTGTGGTGGCAGTCACAGGAGATGTCGGCCTAGGCGGGGTGTACCTGGGCGATTGTGGCGCTTGAATCACCTTTTTATGGGTGGAGTCTGCTGCGGAAACGGTAGGCCTTTCTTTGGCCCATCTTCTGGCGCCCGACGGGTGGGCTTTGCCACTGATGTGGCTAGTGCTGCCACCGCTGTTGCTGCTACTACTGCTTTGCCACTGATGTGGCTAGTGCTGCCGCCGCTGCTGCTGCCGCTGCTGCCGCTGCTGCTGCCGCTGCTGCTGCCGCTGCTGCTGCTGCTACTGCTGCTGCTCCTACTGCTGCTGCTGCTGCTGCTACTGCTACTGCTGCTACGGCTGCGGCGAGAAGTGGTGGAGGTTGTCAACTCTTTGTCTGTTTTCATTGCATGGTCGTTAATCATTGTCATATAATCATCGTCATCATCGACATCCCAGATTATGCTGCTCACTGTAGGGCTTACGTGTCTGCTGCTCATGCTGTTGTCGTCGCTGCTGAGCGAGATGACACTCCTGCTGCGACTGTGGCTTCGGCGTGGAGTGGTGAGATTTGCCTGCTCTTGGTCCTGGTTCGTTCCATTGTCGTCGGCCATAGATTCGTTATCATCATTGTCCATATCCGTACCTTGTTTGTCCGCCGTTGTTGCCTTGCCATCGTTAGCCGTGTGTGCGCCGTGGTCATCAATCGTTTCAATATCCTCGTCGTCAGAGGAGGAAAGTACCGGGAAGAAGGGACTTGGGGATCTGCGACCTTTGGGTGCCTTAGCCTCCGTCATCTTCACCTTTCTTCCATCGCCCTTCCTAATGATACCAGCCCGTAGCTCCTCCTTGATCTCGTCGCTGAGCACTGGCCGTGTATTGTTCCTTGGCCACTCTGCGTTCATCTCTTTCTCTGCTCCGGGCCGCTGGATAGGATTCAGACGCAGACTCTTCCTAGCAGCCTTCACCTCCCACTTTCGGGACTCCAAAGGTTGGATCCGGTGGACCTTGACCCTCAGATTTCTGATCTTGGCTTCACACGCGGCACGAGATTTTCCGAACTCCATTATATATTTTTTCCACTTAGACACTTCCGAACACTTTGAATTAATTCACTTGAATGATTTTTCATCCCGCAGGAGGTTCTATTTATATGCAAATTTATGTGCATAAATTAATTCAATTAATTTTTCCCTTTTATTTTAAATATTAAATTTAATTCCTCCTGGTTTTCTATGCAATTCGTAGTTGGTAAGAATTGAATTTTTAAGCCGATTCGTGGCCTCCATGGAACATTTTGACCTCGCCCACGTAGGCTGTTCGTATCTTTGTTTCATCCTTTTTCCGTAGCTGGAGGATTACTGGAGAGGTATATGACAACACCTGGTAGGGACCATCGAATTTTGGTGCGAGTTTTGCCGTGAAATTGTCGATAGCTTTTGATAGGTTGTGCTGTTTTACAAGGACCCATTCACCAACTTTTGGACGCCATTCCCTCTTCCGCAGGTTATAGTGTCTAGCCTGATCCTGTGCCGCCTTTTCCATGTTTCGTCGTACGATGCGGAAAATATCCTTCAACATGTCACTTTTCTGTGTGGAAGATTGTGAAATTTGGCCTGTACCGAATGTTGTTTCATCGAACAAAGTATTGGGGAGCCTGGGTTCCCTTCCCTGCACCAAAAATGCGGGGCTGAAACCGGTAGTGGCAGATACTGATGTATTTACTGCGATAGAAATTTCAGGCAAGTGTTCATCCCAGGTTGTCTGTGAGGGTCCACTGAATTGGGCTATCATGGTTTTAATCGTTCGGTTTATCCTTTCCGTCGGGTTCTCCTGTGGGGTGTATGGCGCGGTGAACTGCTGTTTCACTCCAAGTGTGTTGATGAATTTTTGAAAGTCTTTACTTGTAAATTGCACTCCGTTGTCTGTTACTAAGACCTTGGGTACTCCAAATCGTGCCAATATTCGCTCCCTAAAGGATTTCTGCAGATTGACGCTTGTTGTTTTCCGCAAAGGTATGATTTCCGTCCATTTTAAAAATTTATCAAAGAAAACCAAGACCATCGTGTTACCATGTTTGGATCTTGGCAGAGGTCCATGAAATCCGCGCAGAGGATAGAAAAGGGTTCCTCTGCGATCTGGGACAACATTTTCCCGGCTGCCTTTTGTTGGCTGGCTTTGAACTGTTGACAGCTTAAGCATTTTCGTTCATAGTTTTTGACATCTCGAAACATTCCTGGCCAGTAATATTTATTGGTGGCTCTTGCTAGTGTTTTGTGGGTGCCCAGGTGGCCTGCTCCCGGTTGGTCGTGATTTTCGTTCAGCACCTTTCCTCGTTGGTGCGATGGTACGCACAGCTTCCAGGAGACACATCCCTCGTCTTCTGTAGGATGGGAAATGTGGCGATACAGCTGTCCATTTTCAATTGTGTAGTCGGAAAACTTTTCTGGCTCCTGCCGGACTGTTTCCATCTTCCTTTCTAGCCATGTGCACTTTATGGTAGTCTCTGGACTAGCAGTTAATTGACACAATGTCTCTATTGGCTCTCGGGACAGAGCATCAGCTTGTACGTTCAGTTTTCCTCGGCGATATTGTACCTCGAAATTATATTGTTGCAGTTCAAGAGCCCATCTTGCTATTCGGCCAGAAGGACTTTCAATTGAATTAAGCCATTTTAAAGATAAATGGTCGGTGATTACCACAAATTGATACCCTTCCAAGTAAGGCCGCATTTTTCGTATTCCCCAAATGATTGCCAAGCATTCTTTTTCCGTTGGGGAATAATTTATTTCAGCTCCACTGAGGCGTCGGCTTGCATATGCTATCACCCTTTCGGTATCATCAATTTGCTGCGTCAGAACAGCGCCTAGTCCGTAATCGCTGGCGTCGGTTTTTAATACAAACGTTTTGGTAAAATCAGGGCATGCCAGCACGGGTGCTTCCGTCAGTCTTTTCTTCAATTCTTGGAAAGCTTCCTCCTGCTCGGTGCCCCATTTCCAATGCTTCCCTTTCTTCAATAGTGCCGTTCGTGGGTGCACGACTTTGGCGAATGCTGGCACAAAGCGTCGGTACCATGATGCGATTCCAAGGCATCGGCGAAGTTCTTTTAGATTTGTTGGGGGTTTTATCTGCTGAATCGCGGAAATTTTGTCCGGATCCGTGTGTATGCCTTTGTTGGTCACCAAGTGTCATAAATATTTGGTTTCCTGTTTGAAGAATTCGCATTTCTCCGGATTGATTTTTAGATTCGCCCTTCTAAGTCTCGCGAAGACCTCCTGTAGGTTAGCTTTGTGTTCTTCAAGCGTTTTCCCAGTAACAATTATATCATCAAGGTAGGCGAATGCATGTGGCTCCATGTCAGGGCCAATAACCTGGTCCAGCGCGCGTTGAAAAGTAGCGGGAGCAGAATGTAGGCCAAATGGCATAACCCGCCATTGGAAAAGGCCACGGCCTGGTACTGTAAATGCTGTGTATTGCTTGTTTCCTGTGCTCATCGGAATTTGCCAGTAGCCATTCTTCAAATCCAGGCTGCTTATGTATTCGGCGTCTCTTAGGCGATCTAAGATGTTTTGTATGCGGGGTAAAGGATAGGCGTCAGGAACGGACTTTGCGCTTAGCTGCCTGTAGTCTACGCATAATCTCCATTTTCCATTTTTCTTCCGGACCAATACAATAGGAGCGATATGTGGGCTATGGGATGGCTCAATACAACCTTATTTAAGCAACTCATCAATTTCTTTGTTAATGATTTCTTGCATTGCCGGATTCTTTGGAAAATATCGCTGCTTGATCGGTTGTTCGTCGCGCATAACAATTCTGTGTGATGTAATGTTGGATACACCGTGGAGATTTTCAAATTTAGGCAATTCCTCCTTCAAGAATTTATCTATTTGTTCTTTCTCTGTTAACTGGCCTTGACGTATAGTGGTTATGTTTGCTGAGTTTGTTTTTTCAAACGTGTTTTCCCTCAACGTGATTTGGCTTTCACCAATCATTAGCGTGGTTCCTACACGTTTCAAATAGTCCATCCCCAGGATTAAATCATCGATGACGTCAGCAAGTATGAGAAGTGGTAATTCGCATCTGTAGTCTCCTACTGTAAAACCAACATCCAGCGTTTTATGAATGGCTTTTGTGGATCCGTCGGCGAATCGAATTATAACTTTTGGTATGTCCGTGGTTGAAATAATATTTTCTTCAGCTAATTCTTGCGCCAATGATTCTTTTATGAAACTCCTGGTTGCTCCTGTGTCGATGGTGGCACTTACTATTTTACGTCCAATGGCAACGTTAGCAAGAATGTGATTATCTCGTACTTAAAGTGGTACTACTGGTCGTGAGAGGATCTCCTGGTAGACGGCTCCATCACCCCTTGATTCTGACGGCCGTCGTCTCCGTTTCCCGATCTTCGTCTGCAGCACTCGTATGTTCTGATGTTTCTTCGTCCGCAATCCCAGCAGAACAGAACCTGTGCATTTCGGCAGTCTTGTGCAAAGTGGCCGCGTTGTCCGCATCGTCGGCAGGCTTCATGGGGCCTGATAGGTTCTTCGTTGACTTGAGTGGCTATGCGATGCCACTCTGCTCGCTGTGGATGTGTTGCTGTAGATCTTTCTTTCCGTGCCTGGATATCCTCAAAATCTCCACTCAAAGTTATTAGTTCATCCAAGGTGTAGAAATCTCTTCTCTTTATAAACATCTGGTAATTTTCATGGGAGTTCCTGTAGATTCTGTCTAATTTTTGCTGTTCAGTATAATCCGCATGTCGCATCAAGTTTTGCATGCAAATGACATAGTCTTTGAATTTTTCTCGAACCTGCTGTCTCCTTTGGCGAATTTCGTCTTCCAAATTTTCAAAGAAGTTTGACGGCAAAAAGAATAAGAGGAAATCCTTCTTGAAAATAGGCCAGCTCTGCCAATGTCTGTTGCTATTCCGAAACCATATTAGCGCACGATCCTTTAACAATTCCGGCATTGTTCTCGGTAGCAAATCCATGGTGAGGCCATATGTCTCCGTTAATTCTTCAACACGTTCCAGGAAGCTCAATGGATCCCTACCTCCATCGTATTTGATGGCCCATTTTCGGACTTGATCGGTCATAGCCGAGTAATTTGTTGTTGGAACTACTTGCGCACATATTTCGTGTGTTCGGGTTTGTGACATTGCTTCATGTGTATTTTTGACTTGAGTATTTGTTGTTGGTCTCACTTCTGCCGGTATCTCGAGCTGAGCTGTTTTCCCGTGTTCCTCCGATGTTATCTGCAGTTGAGGTGGATCTTCCGGTGGTATTTCGGGCTGAGTTAGTTTACTGTGACCTGGTACTGGCGACGTTGACCGTAAGTGTTTGATGTCTAGCTCCTGTAGGCGTTCCGCTCTCCCTTCGTCGTGTTCGCCGTCCGTGATGAAGTTGGCGAGACGTTTGCGTAGCTCCTCCACAGTTCCTGAGCTACTTAAGCCGAATTCATCCGCATAGGCTTCCAGATCCTTTCGGCACAGAGAGTAGGCCCACTTGCAGCGCAGATTTTTCGTCATGTTTTCGGTTGATGCCTTCGATGTTTCACTCTCTATATTTTTTTATTTATATGTTTGAACCAAAAGGTCCCTGCTCGGGCGCCACTTGTAACGAACTCCGGTTACCCCCGGTTCTATAGCTGGGATATACTCAGCCAATCCAGGATTCAAGGTTCGCTTCAAGAAAAATATGAAAGTGACGTTTTGATTATTCGTGTTTTTTTATTCAAGTTTTGTTTTGTTATAATAATTCAGTCTTATTGCTAGTGACAATGTGTGTAATACTTATGATCAGTTAAATGTGATGCGTTCTGTCGCTAAAGGTTGTAAGCTGAGCTACGGTATTAGACGGCCACGAATGGTACGACCTCTAATGAAAGGCAGGTATAGAAATGGAGGATTAGTTGGCCTCGAATAGAACGACCATAAATAGAAAGTAGATGTGGAATATTAGTTAGCCTCGAATGGAACGACCACTAATAGAAAGTAGAAGTAAAAATAGAGTATTAGTTAGCCTCGAATAGAACGACCACTAATAGAGTAGAAATAGAGCATTAGTTAGCCTCGAATAGAACGACCACTAATGGAATGTAGAACTAGAGTATTAGTTAGCCTCGAATAGAACGGCCACTAATAGAAAGTAGATGTAGAACTAGAGTATTAGTTAGCCTCGAATAGAACGACCACTAATAGAAAGTAGATGTAGAAATAGGGTATTAGTTAGCCTCAAATAGAACGGCCACTAATAGAAAGTAGCTGTAGAAATAGAGTATTAGTTAGCCTCGAATAGAACGACCACTAATAGAAGGTAGATGTAGAAATAGAATATTAGTTAGCCTCGAATAGAACGACCACTAATAGAAAGTAGATGTAGAAATAGAGTATTAGTTAGCCTCGAATAGAACGACCACTAATAGAAAGTAGATGTAGAAATAGAGTATTAGTTAGCCTCGAATAGAACGACCACTAATAGAAGGTAGATGTAGAAATAGAGTATTAGTTAGCCTCGAATAGAACGACCACTAATAGAAAGTATGCTAGGGAAAGGAAAGGTATTAGGCGGCCACGAATGGAACGACCCCTAATGAAAGTATCTCTTGCTGCTGTGAGTGCTCAGACTCGACTGCCCTTCTACGACAGAACCTCAGCCTTTTATACAAAGTTTGTCTGCTATGCATAACAACAATTTTGCATGTCTTCTTTGTGATGCTGCTGCTGACCTTGATGCTGTGCACGTGGCTTCTGTATGCTGTTCCCGTTATTGTATGCTGCCGTAGTGTTGTTGTTGCCGCCTGTGCGAATATCTATTGATGCACGTTTCGCTTGCCTGTTGCTAAGGGAAAAATCTTGTAACAGTTAATACTCTCTTTCCTTGTTTTTTTTCCTTCATTATTTTAATTCAGTTCTTGTTTTTCTTAATTCAATTCCTTATAAATTAATTAATGACTTATTCGATAAAAATACTTAATCATGAAATTATGAAAATATATAAAATATGTTGGGCCAAATATGTGGCCAAATATTTGGGTCCTGACAACATATCGAGGTAGGTTGATTTTTGATTCTATCTCTCTGCAACTAAAAGTCATAGAGATATGACGAGTACACCATAAGAAACGTATTTAAATTTTATATTTATAACTCAAATTCTGGAAAATTGTCTTATTTCGAGCTAGGTTGTTTTGTCAAAAGTCCACAGATATATATCATTAATGAAGCATTCCATTTCTTCCTTAAAGCAAAATAATAAAATGAAAGTTAATGTAAACAAAGCTTTTTATCTATTTTTGATTATTTATTTATTTTTAATTTTCAAAATACAAACGTCAAATAATTTGACGATACACTACTACAACCTTTTTTGCTTTTGCAAATGTCAAAATATTTTTACCCGCTATCCGCCCCAGCAAAAACTCTGTTTTCGAGTTCCATTCAGCAAATAAATAGAATAATTATGAACTGAAAATGTATTGACCATATCTTATAGCGTTTTCATTTCTTAAAAAACAAATTCTGCATTTTTTCTGCCCTCTTTCTGACCTGTAAAAGAAATCGTGTTCATGTCTAAAAAATGTTGCATTCAAAAAGCAAAAAATTTAGAAATTTTTGAACCGTAAAATTCGAAGGTGCGAAGAATTCTGCATTCAACTGCCGCCAACTGTTTGAAAAGAAAAATTTTTATTGCCTTTTAAAAGCAATATATGTAAATAAACTAAAAAATTGGAATAATAAGCACTATGTTTAAGTTTTAGAATTTCTTGTGAATTTTAGAACGAAAGTCTGTCCAAAATAAACAACAGTGTGTAGCAAGTAAAACACAAGTCCTTTCAATTTAAGATTGATATCGGATCACGTTTTTTAAAGTTATTTGAGAGTATAAAGGCTATTTTGTGATAAATTTTTTAAAATTAAAACAATGATTGTTGTTTTTATCTTTATCTTCTTTTTTGGTTTGAATTCATTGCTAAGCCAATGTGTATAAAAAGCTGTAAAAAAAAGTTATTGGTTATTCAATAATGTAAAATTTATTTCGTCATTCATAGAACATTCCTCTCTTTCTATGAAAAAAGTAGCTGACTTAAGTCATAGTCGTTACTTAAATTAAACAATGACTTAAGTAATGACTGTGATCGGGCCTTACCTTCTCCAATTGCGAGAGTTGTGATGTCCAGGTTTTCGCATGTTGCTTTTTTTTGCCAGAAAAGCCTGAAACCGTGATCTTTAAAAAGACTACAATGTGAAATTGATTATTTATAATAGCCGAGATCAATTTATATGAGGTCGACTGCCCAATATGAACCTGTAAGCAAAAGTAAAATGTTTATGTGAGAAAAAGAGACAAGAAAAAACATCTCACCAATTCGTCACTACTCCGGAAGAGTCCGATTTTTGGGAAGTTGGACGACATCGCAAATTCGACCCCTCGGCCTCCCGTTCGCGCCATAGATACAAGTTTTGCAATTAGACAGTAAAAAACTTCATGTGAGTTTATTTGGGCATCTATCTGGACTTTCTTCAGCACTTTACGATAAATGTATGGGAAAGCAACAACAAAAAGCGCTAAACTAATGCACGTTAAATTAAAGTGGTAAGTTCCGCGGCTAAATATTTTTGCCGTTTGACTTCGTTTTTAATAGGTTTTTTCCTATTGTAACTTCGCCTTTGTTATCTGTTGTTAGTTGACATTTGTGTATTGTTGACATTTGTATTGTTTTTTTATTAAAAAATATTAAAAAAAGTGTAATTGAAAATGGCTAAAATTCGTTCAAAACTTAAGCGTCATACCAAAAGTAAAAGCTGGGGACGGGGCCTTTTGTCAACTTTAAATCCAGAGCAGATGAAACATCGAATGAAGGCAAAGTCGCATTTCTTTCAACCAAATTTGAATATGGGTAAGAAAATTGCTTTATACAGTAAAAAAAAATGCATTAATTTATAAATTATAGTGGCAGGAGATGCAGATGAAACTGGCCTAACATTGGAAGCGGTGCAAAAACATGAACAGCGTCAAATGTACAACGCCGAAGCGATAGTAAATGACATCGTAGGAAGCTTGAAATCTTTCAATATGGATGATGATGCTGATGAGGATATGTCCGAAACACAGCACGGCACATTTAAGACTTTCAAAACATTTGCATCCAACTACAGCACTTGTACCAACATGAGCTTTAAAAAATTGCTCGTCGGCTTTAGAGCTTCTTCAGATTTGCATAAGGAAATGTTGGCCATATTTACAGCGCTGACGGAAATAATAAAAGAACGTGGCGGTACAGAATCATCTACAGAATATTTTATTTTACTAATGCAACAAATAGAGGCAAGCACTGAGGAGCAGGATATTATTGCTGGTGTGTAATTATTGGGTATGGCTATAAAATCAGTGCCAGCACCAGTACTTCGTAAAAGTTTCGGAGAGACTGTACAAACGCTGTTATCGTTGTTGCAGCGTTTTATGGAGACAACAAATCAATCGGTCATTAAATACATCATTGGCTGCCTGTCAGTGTTGTTGCGTGCACAAGACTATGCGACCTGAAGTTATAGCTCAACTTGGCAGTATATTGATGCGATACTCTCATTTACGACGCATTCAAAACCAAAAGTAGCTGGTTTTCTATTATGACTTATACGCACCAATAGCTTTCAAGTGTTGCATTCACTTGTCGTCGCTCGCACTGAAAATTTAAATGGCACTCTAAGGGAAGATGGGGTAGATTCGTACAGTTTTTACTTTATGGCTAAAAATAAAGCAAGCTACCAGCTTTTTCAAAATAACTAGTATGCAGTAAAATAAGTTCAATATTAAGCTTTTAATTTAGTGTAAGCTAAAGACGGTCTATCATTTAAGAGCAATGACAGATTTTCTGAAGATACTCCAAACGTACGAATATGCCCCATATGCGGGGTACTTTCGTACATAACGTGGGGTATACGTGCAACAGTGGATGCAGCAATGAAGGCGTTGAAATCGTATGTGGATCGAATAAAAGAGTATCTTCATGAAAGTACAGAACATCTTTCACATGCAGAGCAGCCATAGAACTTGACTGGTAAGTCCCAACAGATGCAAAATCTTCGTCGCTGCACAAAAGTTTGTTAAATGGCCATATTCTTGTTATTTCAAATGCACTTGTTATACTTTTACCATGACACGATTGAAAAGTTTATCCAGACTTAGAATATTGTACACAGTAGGAACTTTTCCATGGTTATTGATATTCGAATTGCTGAATGCAGTTCTCGGTTTTCAATTTTAAGGCCCAATCAAGCCCTATGCTCCTCCTAGGAGTTAAAGGAGAATACATACATACATACAAGCCTCTATTGGTTAGAGACGGTGTGAAAGGAGTAAGGAATAAACTATCCCGTTGCCCCAAGCATAATTAACTGCTTCTATTGAGACATGACTTTCATAGCTGTCGACTAGCGGTATATTAAGGTTATCTTTGGAGTATTGGGTTTGCTTTTAGACGTGTTTCAGTAATTCCATGAATTAATTGGTAATTATACATCGGCTCTTAATTTTGTTGTACTAAATAAATTGAAATTACGCTTCATAAGGGTAAATTTGTGTGTACGAATGTACCCCGTAACTATAAGCACGAATGTGCCCCAAACTGATCAATATAGATTGTTGTTACTTCCATTAAAACTATTAGCAAAATCGCAAAATTAGTAAACACACAGTAAAAAAGCATATCTTTTTTTGAACCAGCAGAAGTATTTTAAAATTTTAGCATAAAGTTATTACCATTAAACGAAGTTAAAGTCAGATAAGAAAATTACTTTTGCACTGGAAAAACACACAAAGTCTTTTTTCAGCCAAGTCAACAATTGTACCACCGCCACATTTCACAAGCTAAATGGCTGCAAAAGCACCAATATTGCATGTTAAGAAGCGGACATGCTAACTTCTATAGTTTTCGAAATAAAGCCACTGTACGAAGGTGCCCCGTGCACGAATCTACCCCGTCTTCACCTATGTGCAAAACTGCTTGCAGCTATACACGAATATCGACCTGATCGTTTTGATGTGCGTCAAACACTTGCTTGGATAACCGTACTAAAAGAAGGGCACATACATTTGGTCAATCTTGATTTGAATTTGTGTGTGAATGCATTACCACGGCTCATTGATGTTTGTGCAACTGATCTATGGATGTCTGATCGTGTTGAGATCATTTCAGGCGTTTCCAATTGCATTAAGGAGTTGCTTTACGAATGCGTGCGCCCTGCATGCGCAACACAACAGTTAGCTGATCAATATCGTGCGCCAGTAGCTCGCATTATTTCCCAAATTAACAAAGTTTTGAATGCATCTTTTGGTTATGTGGCAAACTATGTATGTTATTTTAACTTTTTCCATTGTATTCGAAGTATGTGGGGAATATTTCAGGTAAAACAAAAGTTATTGATAATTTTCAAAGTATTGAACCAATTAAAATTGTTTTTTAGCGCTGAATTGGCACCATCACTAGCTACGGTTGCTAAACGGTATGATACCTAAAGCGCTCTACGCATGCAAATTGAACATTCAATTGCAGTTATTAAATCTACGGGCCCTGAACCTGTGGTCAAAACGATATCACTCACTAATGCAAAGAGTGAAGTAATGCTGGAAAAATCCTTGCTACTTCCATTACTACGTGAGGGTGCTTTTGGTACACATTTAAAGTTTTCAAAGTTGTCATACTACCACTAGCATTAGATTAATAAATTAATTAATTTTGGATTAATTGCACCAACATTAGAAAATGCGCTGGATAATAATCCAGAACTTCATGCACAAATTGTTGATGAACTCATTGAGTTAAACAATGAAAAGGAGACGGAAATACACGAGGCTTTAGGAAAGTTTTTCAATAACCTAATGGCACGGCTGATTTACGTAAAAATCCTTGGAAGTTATTAACCCTTTCAGGACCATAGGGACATATGTGTCCCAAGACAAAAATAAATTATATTTAAATAATTAAGAAACCGACTTATGTAATTTTGACATTTATCAGTTTCTAAACGCTTCCTTCATTTCTATTAAATCTTGCAACACCATCAGAAGAACCGTTATTTTTGTATGATCATTCTAATGTGACCGTTTGAGTGGTGAAATATTGCTATACTTTACAGCAAAATTTGTAGGTGTTAAAGTGTTTTTAATCATATTATAGTGTGAAATAATTGTTTTCAGGTTAGTAAAATGTTGTTTTATATATTTATTGAACCATTATTTAAGTTTAGTATATTGATAAATCATAAAATTCAAAATGGGACACCGGTGTCCCTATGGTCGTAAAGGGTAACTTTTCAACTCACTTTTGTACTACAATTTCACCAATTTCACAGGCAATCAAAATAAAAAAATTTAATGATCTTGTTAGTAGGCATATGTACTGTAACGTACTTTTTGACACTGAATTCGAATCTGCGGGCAGAATTGCTCACATACTTCAGGATTTCGAGATATCCGTGCTTGAAGCTGAGAAAGCGCTGTTTTTAATCTTACGGTGTAGTTCCTGGAGATGCTGTAGTTTAATTCTTTCGATGGCATCAAATAGCCCTAAACTTATTTATCAAACTACGAGGGGCCTAACAAAATGTATCGTATACACCCTGTATACGAGTTTTTCTCAGAGAATCAACAAAATGTATTTTCATATTTGTATAATGTATCAGTATAATTTGAGCTATTGTGATGTAAAGTTGTGCTTTTATTGTGTGCTTTTGTGTGCTGTGAATAAATGTGGTTTTTTGGACATAGTTCCTTTTTCCACAATAATTGTTGTGTTTTATTCCGCTGGCTATCGAAGGTTTAAACATTGGTCCTTCGAGCCGGATAAATTAAAAAAAAAATTAAACTGGCGAAGTGCAAAATTTCTGGAAGTAAATTCCAGAAAATTCGTTGAATATTGTGAAATTCTATTGTGCATGTATGCGTAGCGTCATATTTAATTTCAAATATTAAATATGTATATGTGAGTTTGGCATGAGAGGAATTGTTAGTGAGAAGACCACTGTACTGAAGAGAACATCACTTGCTTGTGTGGCTGTGCGGAGAGAAGGGGAAGTATACTGACGCTGTGATGTCAAAAAAAATAAGCGAGCAAATGCGATTGTGCAATTCGATGTTTTAGTTAATAATAAATATTAACTATATTTCTACAAAACGCATAAAATAATAATAATTTGTGAGTATTATATTTTATAAAGTGCTATTGTGAGTGTTTTATTGAAGCCACTGTGAGTGCCTTGAGCAATGTCGACGACAGTGCGGCGTCAATGTGAGAAATTTTGCGGCTTTTTTGTTTTGATTTGTTTGCCTTTTTTGCGATCTATTTTTTGCGTTTATGCTAAGAACTGTGAAGTGTAGAGCTAGGGCATAGTGCGTGATAATAATTTTGTAAAGAGTTTACAATTTTATAATAGATTCTGTGAAAAATATTGTGCATTTAGTTTTTGATAAAGAATAACAAAAGCGACATGAGCAGATTGCTTTGAGTGCGTGTGTGCGTTTTGCTTGCAGCATCATAGTTGTGAGTGTGAGTGCATAGAAATTGAGAGTGCGTGTACTGTTTTTCGTATGCGTAAAAGGGCTTTTATTTTTTATTCTATTTTCTCTTTCTTTTGCGGCTTATGTGTAGAACAGAAAGAAGAGAAACGCAGGCAAATGTGAGGTAGCGTCTTTTCGTGCGTTTTTTGTTTTGTACAAATACATTGTTTTTTTTATTAGGGTGTATGAAATTGATCAAATGCGTTGGTCATGTTTCTGTTACAATGAGGCAGCGGCTTCATATGCGTTTTTTTCCACACTCACAGATTCTTAGCAAGTAGTAACATGCATGTTATGAAAATAGGTAGAGCATATTGGTCATTTTTGGGTATCGTCACCGATATTCAAAGAGAGTAAATTGTGCAAGAGCAAGATGACCAAGAGCAAATGGTACCAAGAGCTATAGTGCAAATTAGTTCATGTCAAATTGATATGGGCTTATATGTGTGCAATAAAACTATAAATAATAAGACATTTCAAAGAGCGAAACGCAATAGAGCAAGAGAGTTTGTATCGTATATGATGCGAACTCAAATGAGTTTGTGTGCGAGGCAAAGGCAATCACTCACAGTGGCACTTAGGCACAAAATATTACAAAAAACTCACAATGATGGTAAAGGTTTTGGCGCTTTATATAAAATTAAAGGAATAGGATAAATTTATACAGGCATTATTTTTCCTTTTTATTATTTTTATTTTTCTTATATTATATATCCAAATAGATAAGGGCATCAATTAAATTTTCAACAAAGGTAATCGATTGTTCGAGAATCTTTTTCTGCGTTAACACAAATTAAGAGAGCGCTTTCAGCTCAATAGTTACTACATATGGTGAATATTGCATTGGGAAATGCTGATAGTGAGAGACAGCGCGTCAATGGGAGCATAACAGAGCGGCATGCTTTGCTTATAACTTGAGAGAGCAGAATCCTAAAAGGCAATTCGCTGCATGTAATGTGTGAGATCAATCGAGAAATTTGCCAACTGCGCGCAGTGCTGCGGAGAAAATTATAGCCAGTATGTGCCATGGAGCTGCACAACAGTGTGCTTTGTCTGCACAAATCTATAGAGAAAGGTGTTGCTAATATGCAGCTTACAACCAAACGGAAAAATTAGTCAAATATCTGGCTAAGGGATGGATCTAAAAACCAAAATTTTCTAAAATGAACGCAATTTAAAACAAAAAAGAACTAGGCATGATGCTGAAATGTTCTCCGAGTGTTACAATAATTATTTAAATTTTTTATTATGTAAATGTATTTATTTATTATTTTTCTTCTTCTGATAGCAAAGGGTAGAACGGTCAGAGCGATGAGTTTGCACGATGAGAATGGAGCTACGGTTTTATTATCGCATTTGGAGAAATTATTTTTGAGCAAGAGCAAATACAGGAGGCGAATATGGCTTCTGTAGAGTGCGCTAATAAGGGACATTTAGATGAGACCAGAAGAAGAACAAATATCCAAAGACAATTTTTGTAAACATATTCTAGAGATAGTTTAGGGCTTTTTACAGTAACTATTTCTTTAAAAAAGAATTATTGAATGTTTGAATGGTTCAATGTTTTAAGAGAAGCGATTGGAGAAGGATTGTGCATTGAAACAAAATACTTATATTGCTTTTGTGAAAATATGACGAGCTTAAGCATTAAAGAAAAGACACTGGTAGAGCAGAGCAAGGTAATTTACTATATTATGTTCCTCATTATTGCGTCATGAAATAAAATTTAGAGTGGTCTTTGTTGTAAACGGTTCGACTGAAACAGGCGTTCCTTTGAATCAAAGCAATTGTTTGATAAGATGTAGAAAAACCTTTTTCATTTAATTATGCGTTTTAGAAGGCATATAATTCCGATTTATGCTGATATTAAGATAATGTTAAGGTCGACACATTTCATAAATATTGGTTAACAGTTATGACATATGGTATGACATCATCTACACAGAGCGCAGTAGGAGCTTTGATTCAATATGCAAGAGGGGCCGAAGAGGAATTCTTTTTGGCTACTGATATAATACAGCAAGATTTTTAAATGCATGATTGTGCAATGGGTGCATATACGGAGAAATATGCACTTACTTTAGTAAGGGATATGCTCATTGCCTTTTTTTGAAAAGCGGTGATTTTGAGCTTTTTATATGGAAAATTAGTAGAGATTAAGCAAAATGTTTATTATGAGATAGAATAGCGCTGGAGAAAGAATTTGCTATTTTGAAAATTTCATAATTAGCAGGTGGATTGCGGGCACAAAGGTGCAGATACATGGTTTTCCGATGCATCATATATGGTGCAGTTATTTATGTGACAATGGAGCAAAGCATATAAGTTTCAGCGAATTTTTATGTATCAAAAGCGCGTGTAACACTGTAGGTAATGGAAACAGTGTCAAGATAAGAGTGTTTGGCGCAAGATTATTGGGTCAACTTCTGACCAAAGTGCTGGAGGAAATAGGCTGGGCAGGTTGTGAATACTTCCTGCGGTGCGATTCACAAGTAGTACCTTATTGGTATCTTATATACCTCGGATAATTTATTGAGCCGAAGTTTGTCTTCAAAAGAGATAGTCGATCATAAAAAGTATTTGTATGCTCCAAAAGAATAGAGTTAATTTTAGAAATTTTAGAAAGTCAGAAAATATATAGGCTAAATTGAATGTGCTCAGCATTATATCAAAATATGATCATATGCATGCAAATATATTCCGGTAATCGGCTGGGCTGTCCCATTGGAGTATGCGCACAGCTTAGAGAATGTTATAGATATTTTAGCATTTATGCTAAAATTTATTGATGGAGCCAGGCATAAAGATAATGAGTAACAGTTGAAGCGCAATAGGGAACAGGTGCTTGCCCTTTGAGAGATGTAAAAAGAATAATTGAAGTTCTGTTGAAATAAGAAAAAGAGAAAGACTTTGCGAAATGAATGCTTGTGCTAAAGAAAAGATAACATGTGCAGCATGGGAGCTCAATTGAATTCTTGAATTCCATTTTAAATAATAAGAGTGGGCAGCAGAAAAGCAGGGCTGATGTGCCTAATGAGATAAGGCATTCGATGAGAGTTAAAAATGGTTCGCATATTTTTGATTATTGGCAATCTTCATAGAGCGACAATGCATGGTGCTGTGCAAGTACTAATGCAATTTGTGAGACATCAGTTTTGGAGAACGTGATTATGGAGCAAAATGTAATTTGTGCGCGATATATTGCATGTGAGAAAAATTAATGTCTGCATTGCAAGAAGAAAATACAGTAAGAATTGGTAAACCTTTCTTACATGCAGGTTAAGATAATGCTGGTAAATTTTGTCATTAAACGGTTATTTAAGTCGGTGGTATTTAATAAAAAATGTTAGGTAGCTAATGTTGCTTGTTTAAAGACACGAGCAGTGTACATTGAAACTTTGACAGATTTAACTTCTTTATCTTTTATTGCTTGCTATGAGCGTTTTCTTTGCAGACGAAGGCGTTGTAAGCAAATTTGCACCGATAATGGTACATCTTTTGTTGTTGCGAATAAAGAGCTGAAAATGGTATGTGAGAAGTGTCAAGGGCGAGAAGTGTATTATCACTTAAGCATCAAGAGCGAAGTATTTCCCCCAGCACAATGGTCTCTGGGAAAGATCTATAAAGCTATCTATATCAGTTGTGATACAAACGTCAACAAATCGATTGAAGCGACCCGTGCAGAAAATCTGTGTTTTGTCTATCGAAACTGCAGATGAGCCAATTGAACAAATTAATTGAGATGGGCATCGCTATTAAAAACCTGCCGGTTTTTGCGGGCACTGTATCGTATACACCCTGTATACGAGTTTTTCTCAGAGAATCAACAAAATGTATTTTCATATTTGTATAATGTATCAGTATAATTTGAGCTATTGTGATGTAAAGTTGTGCTTTTATTGTGTGCTTTTGTGTGCTGTGAATAAATGTGGTTTTTTGGACATAGTTCCTTTTTCCACAATAATTGTTGTGTTTTATTCCGCTGGCTATCGAAGGTTTAAACACAAAAGTTCTCTTAGTTGAATTGAAAAAACTTTTAAATTTAATTTTTTAAATTTTTAACTTTATTCTTCATCTATTTGTATTTTTCCAACGTAATCGCCATTTATTTTGAAACATTTTTGAAGTCGATAAATCCATCTTGAAAAACAAAATCGGCTTTTTGCAGTTTTGCAATTTCATCATTAACCGCATTTATTATCTCCTCATTGCTGTTGAAGACTCTCCCTCTCAAATGTTTTTTTATTTTTGGAAACAACCAGAAGTCACAAGGCGCTAGATCTGGGGAATAAGGTGCGGGACGAATTTCTTCGATGCCTGAAAGCGCAACAAAATCTGTCGATTTTCAGCAGTGTGCGCTGGCGCATTATCGTGATGTAGAAAGTAGCGGCGTAGCTCCTTTTTTTGACGTTTCCAAATAAATTTTGGAAGACTTCTGGTAAAAAGGTTTCAGTATACCACTTAGCAGTAACCGTCTGACCTTTTTCTAAAGGAATAGCAGCTACAACTTTCTATCTGGTGAAGTAAACTGGCATCATTACTTTTGTTGCTGACTTTTTTTTGCTTTACTTTAACAGGTGGACTCGCAGTTTCTGGGCTCCATTTTACGATTTTCTTGAAGGTGTTAGACCCTCTGTTTTTGAATTTTTCAAGAAAATACTTAGCAAAACGCACACATGCCTCTTTTTGAGCATCACTTAAAATTCTAGGAACCCATCGTGCAGATTTCTCCGCGTATCCAAGATCATTTTTTAATATTTGCGATACAGCCATGGCATTCAAGCCCAGTTCCTCAGCAATGATTTCCTGGGTCAATATTGGATCTTTGTCAATTTTAGACTTAACCAGCGCTACTCATTCATAATCAGTCGAAGATTTTGGGCGGCTTCGCGAGGTTCGTCCTCCACAGAAAAATGACCTGTCTGGAATCTTCGGAACTACTTTGAAATAGTCACGAGGGATGGCGCATTAACTTCAAATGCTATTTGGCATTCATTAAATATTTCCATAGGCTTGAGCTTACCTCGAAATCCAAAAAGAATAGCAAACCGAATCTCTTGCTGCGTTAGCATTGGAATATCTGCTGACATTGTTTCACGAATTTTACGTTTTCTTCTCTCCATTTTGACCGATCTTTCTGAAAATTAAAATGATATATCGTAAGACTTTAACAAATAATACGCAATTTTTTGATTTACTTAAAATTTATAACATGATACCAACTAAGCGAACTTTTGTTAGGCCCTCCGCATATCTTCAAATTTTTTCGGACCATTACTTTCCGAGTTATCACCCTTTGAAATAAGGGCATCTTTTCCCCATATAAAAATGTATGGGGAAAAAGTCTCCCTTAACGACCATAAGGACACATATGTCCCAGAAAATTCCAGAAAAACCGTTAAAATTTTTTGAATTTTTATTTTAAAATATGTTTTCTGGACGCCCAATAGACCATTATAAATAGCTAACATGGTTGCATAAGCTCCCAATTCCTTACGGTCCTGAAAGGGTTAAAGTAATAAAAATTATTTCTATTTTGTATAAAAAATGCAAAACCTTTTTATTCTTGCAGTTGTACTTGGGTAAGATGCCAGCAGATGTTTTAAAAAAACTCCTTGAAAGCGCTAAAAATCAACTAAACGATGCAGCGTCAGGAATTTTTAAATATGATGCAAAATTTGATATCACTACTGCTCTTGTGCTCTTTCAAACTAGCGAATTTATACGCGATTTCTTTTAGTCGTGGCTTTAAAACTGCACAAGATGGAAGACTGATTATATGTGAAAAAGCGTTGCGTGGCATTGCTAGCGATGGTGGCGATAGCAGTAGCCATGATAATGATAGCGATGATGCTATGGAAACAAAACCAGTAGTCAAACGTGGCATGGAAGACGATTCAAGTGATGGTAATTAGTATATTAAATACAAATAACGCAAATGCAAAGTTTATTTTCTAAACAATTTAAGGTGAAGGAGTGAAACTCAACGCCTTAAATCGCAAACGTAAAGCTAACGATGCTGCTAGCATGCATTCTGGTAAAACTTCTGCCTTGCGTTATAGTGCTGGTGGCAAGGGTATACATCGACTTGTTGGGACCAGTGATGCAGTTTCTTTGAAATCGGGTTATACAGCTAAATCGGGCAAATCAGCATATACAGGTTCACTACTACGACTCATCGAAAAAGGCAAAGGGTGATATGAAAAAGAAAGGCAAAGTAGATCCATACACTAACATACCATTGAGTAGAAATTCCTTAAATAAACGGTAAAATGAGTTGAGACAATTCAAAATCATAATCTTAATAATGAAATCTTTTTTAATTTGCTATATAGTTCACGTGCCAAAAATTCACGTACGTTTAAAAGCGCTGTTAAAAATTCACACAAAGGAGCATTCAAAGGTGTGAAAAACAAGATACAAAAATCTTATAAAAAATTAAATGATTGTGGGTTTCTTTTTGAAATCTAAAGTCAATATTTTATTGTAAAAAGCTTGTAAAAAAAAAACAGTTTGAAAGCAGTATTAAAGTTCATAATTACAAGTAATTCATATTTTTTAAAAATTTATAGTCATTTGGAACGTTAAACACATTAAAAGTATTAAAATAACTTCTGGCTGTAAATGACCTGAGAAAATTGCTGAATACATTTATTTTTGCATACAAAAGTTTAACTCGTCTTTGTATACGATGAATAACACATTTACAGTTTATTTAAATCGTCAAAGTATCGCTTCTCAATCAGGCCTGTTCTGTAATGCTTGTGGTGTCAATTACATTTCACTTAGGAGGTTTTTTTGATGAAAATGGTGAGCCACATGATAAAAAGTATTAGAATCTTTTTTGTGGAAAATTACAGATTCTACAAATAACATTGACTTGCATTAACGAAAAAGTAACCGTTTAGGAAACATTCTTAAAAAACTGCAAAAAGTCGAAAAATTCGACTGTATCGAATATTTACTTTTTAATAAATACTAATGAATATTATTTGTGGAACCTGTAATTCTCCACAAAAAAAGATTCTTATGCTTTTTATCGTGTGGCTCACCATTTTCATCCAAAAAATCTCCTAAGTGAAAAGTAATTGAAACCATGAGGATTACAGAACAGGCCTGAATATGAGTCGTTGTCCACTTATCATCTGGATTGACTCCAGCCATTGCCTCCTCATGAAAATACAATTTATTCTTGTCATCTAATAAAATTATCGTATGCGTACGACTGCCATAACCGGCTTCTGGTATTTGCACATTTAATGCACTTGAGTGTTCTCCCCAATTTGGTGCTCGTCGTTGTAGTTCCTCATCAGGTCAAAATTTATCTCTGCACTTCAGTAGTTTCTGGCATTGTTGTGCCAACTTGTCATGTGTCACTGAACTGGACGTTTGTCCATTAAAATCATCTACAATTTCTTCAAAACGTTCCTGACCATGACGCACTTTTTCGAAATGTGCTGATGATAAACTATTACCAAAACCAAAGTAGCGACCTTCTTCATATTGATCAAGACCAGGTGGTACATTGCTGTAAAGTGGTCAGACAATTTTTCAACAAATTCATTGCTGATACCCTTCTCTTCAAGTAAATCATATAGACAACCATCGAGCACATCTCCGGCAACAGCGTATACTTTATCATTCCACTCGCTTTCAAAAATGCACCTTTCATCAATTTTTTGGTCATTATATTCGCCTTCCTGTGGTGTTCCTTGTAGGAAATTGTGGCTTGCTACGCATTTCACCCATTCGGGTTTATCAGCATTTGGATCAATTTCGGGTTCTTCCTCAGTGTCAACTGTATAATTTACGTTGAAACTGACGACAACAACGGCTTTACATCAGCGCCTTGCAATTTAACAGTGAATCCATCCAAAGCAGTTGGCACAGCTTTGGCTTTTTGTGCCTTACGCTCTGCGACAATTTCTTCAGTTAAAAACTCAACCAATTCGCGTTCACCCTTGGTGTGAATGTGATGTTTAATACCACAACCGCAGCTGCACCCTAAGCTTGGCTTTTGTAACACGTAAGTTTAATGGGAGCCTGGCACGCAGGCATAATGAGCACTCGGCTGAGCTCGCCGGAAAATGGTGGGTTTCTTTTTTTAGCTCCCTTTACCGTGACATTTATAAATTTATCGTGCCATTCCAAAACGATCATATCGTATCATAGACGGAGTAGAAATCAAACACTTAACACTGGACAGACACTTATAGTGGGGATGACATTTCTCCTAAGCGATGTAAAATTCAAATAAATTTACAGTGCATGCTGTATTGCACTTCTAGCGACCCACCCCAATGACCTTATGGCCAACCATTGGTATCCACATTGCCAGTAATAATTCGTGAATACCCCTAAGGTCTACGTTCCTTCACTGCATTACCTTTAAACCACTACAAAAAAACTTATTCCATTTTAACAAAAAAGACTACACTTCAAAATATAAGTTTTACATCACACATCGTGTGTACTTGTTTAATGACAATAGAAAAACTTATGATTAACAATAACAATTAGGAAATTAAGCCTACAGATATTTATATTGATATATTACACATTTATGTAGTTTTATGTAGATTTAATTCTATACGTACAGGAGTGTAAGTTCAATACAAATTATTATTAAATCTTTTTGTGTTGAATATTTTGTTTTTTATGACCCATAAGGGGTTAAAGGGTTACACAAATCTTAATCTTATCAGCTTATGATTTTTAGCTAAGCATTATCGCATCTATTTAAATACACAAAACAACAAGATAAAAATTGAATTGTCCTTTTGTGTATTTAAAAGGATCTACGAATTTTATTTCTTGTTAGGACATATCAAAACGTCACCTAACAATTTTTTTATTACGAACTTATGGTAGGTTTTCTTTTCTTTTTTTTTTCTTGAGGTTAAATTTTGAATTTAGATAGTATTGACTTTTCGAATTATATCCTTAGCAAAACGCTCTACGAATGTAGGTTTTTCTACCTGCTAAAATGGCGCCAATTTATGGGGTGAAATTGCCTAAAGAGCCGAAACCAAAAAGAAATTTTACTTTTGATAGAATAAAAAAAAAACCTATTACAGACTATCTATGTAGATATGCTAATAATATAACCTGATTACGTTTACTATCATACGCAAATATACATAAACATTAATGCATTTTATATATAAACTTATGTATATGTAATATATATATACCATGAATTTATATACCTTATAAATGCGTTAATATAATATAAATGCGTTTTATATAATTTTACACGGATACTTTTACAATGATGAACTTTTGTTTTTGGTCCCCAATACATTCACTTGCTTTCTAATTTTATTTATACTTGCTGTTCTTTCTTTGTAAATATCCTGGGGATTGCTCTGCTGTTATCCAACGCTGTATAGTTTATAGATGGTCACCCAAGTTAACTTTATGCTGCTTGCCGGTATTGACTTGCAACCTCGGATCTCGAATGCGGCGCTCTTTAGCTACGGTAGGTTCTTATTTAGCGCTCCCGAACCTTTGCGCTGTCAAATTCGCTACCAAGTTGATTGCACAAAGTTGCAAAGTTGGTTATCGGGTTGCACGAACTGATGTTATATGCTTCGGTAGGTTCTTGTTTAGCGCTCCAGAGCCTTTGCGCTGTCAAATTCGCCACCAAGTTGATCGCACAAAGTGAGTGTGCTGGGTAACGATACGTCAGAGTGGTGTCTTGTTAAGTAAATTATTTGTGTGAAGCACGTTTTGCACGTTGGAAACTTTTTTTGACGTTGCACACGGCTGTCATATGCGACTCCAGGTGTGAAAATTTTTAGTGAAATTTACTTTCGGATTCACTACCACAAATTAGTTTCTTTGGTGTTCCAAATTTTTATTGATAAACGGAGAGACGTCTTGCAACTTATAAATTTTTGTGGCTTCACTCATTCTTAAGATATTTTTCGATTTTGTCACGAGCAACTTACTTAACACCACTCCAACGAAGAACCCAAGAAGAAAAAAAAACCCCTCGCCAAACCGGAAGACGTTCCCTCGGTAACCACTGCTGCCAACCTCCCGATGTACTTTTCTCTTATTCGATCGACGTGAACCAATCTATTACATTTTTCTGTCCTTTTCATGTTCACCAACAGAGGTCGTTTGGATATGTGCAGACGGCCTAATGCATCCAATAAGGTTGTGAATGTTTAGACGTACAGCGGGTCCGTCACACTTTTGAACATTTAAAACCGTAGCATGTCCATTATCCTAATATTCTTGGATTTTTCGACATGTGCCAAATGCTGTAAGGTTGCGTTTACCGAAAACATTTTTCAGCGAATTTGCCTTGACACTGGCGGCGATATTGAAAATACGTAATGAAGCTTTGTTCAAATTATTAATTTTTCTGTATTTTTAGAAAACTATTTAATTTTTTTCAAAGTTAACCAAAAAAAAAAAAAACTAAAACATAAACAAATGTCAGCTGTTAATAAAGAAGAAGATAATTTTCGAAAGTGCTATTCACAATGCAGCGTTTTGTTCGACCACAGTTAGCACATTTAAGCCCACTCGCCACGAAAACGCATCTATTAATTCTTCTCTTATAACGTCATACGCACAGTTCGTCACATACACGCTCTAAGACAAAAATTAACATTCGATTACTTTTCGCAAAGCTATATTTTCCATATTCCGCCCTGTTCCCAATTCCACTTTCACGTGAAAGTGGATAAAAAGTGGAATGCAAAACTTTTTCAAAAGTCGGCATTATGCTACGACTTTTCAATTAATTTTGCTTTTTTAAAGCTATTTTACCAATCAAATTTAACAAAAAAATACACACGTATAAGCTCCAGAGTTTTTCCCTTTTTTAGCGAGTAATTCTAATTTTTATTGCAAATGTAATATTGTAAATATTGCTGGAATAAAAAACTCTAACTAAAAAATATTTTTTCCAATGACAAGTAAAAAGTCGGCAAATTGGCATTTTCGAAGTCAGTGTTTGTGTGAATTATTTGACATTTCATTATATCATGGTGTTAGTAAGAATAGTTCGAAAATAGGATGCCACCTGATTTTATTTCTTAAATTGCAATAGAACATCTAATTAACCCAATAAAATGCACTGAGCATGAAAAGAAACTTTCTGAAATTCCCTCAAATCAGAGGAAACCCCATAATTGGGCATCTCGCCTAATACATTATTTTGACAGACAAAATTGCGAGCAGTTATAATTTCAAGTGCATTGCAGCAGCCGTTGTTAACGTGAAACTCAATTAAAGTTTATAAATTTAATAAAAAGCATTTTGATTCGTATTTTTTAACTGACAGCTAAAAAGTTTGCGTTTCTACTGTGAAAAGTTAAACGTCTTGAACAGTCGTTGAATAGGCTTCACATCCACATCGAAAATAAAAAGTAATCAACAAGTCTTCGAAATTAAAAGTAATTGAAATTACACGAATTACGGAACAGGCCCGATTATGTGGTTGCAATAAAAAATATGTCACCAAGAATTATGAATAATAGTGCGATTCATCCTTCGTTGCAAAATTTGCGAAATGACAAACTTGCGTTTGCAACAGTTTTCCAACATGTAAGGGTAAATCTCAGCAAGTGTGACTTTCGGTGTGAACAGGTCTCGGTTCGACGAGTGAGCACCCATTGCATTTCCTATCCGTTCTAACATGTCTGGGACACTTATTGGATTATGCTTAATACAAAAACATACGTGTGCAAAATTCGAGCAAAATTAACAAATTTTGAGTGTGAATTGAAAAAACCGGTTTCGTTATTGAGCTATAATTTTTGAGGCGGCTCAGCGGATTTTTTGGATCTTTCAGAATCTTTAACATGACTGTTTGGACGTAAAAAAAACCGTATCCAGTTGATGTACCTCCAGTAGAACGCTAGATACGGGTCTCTGAAGTTGTATGAATGGTTTTTACGCGAAATCTGGTAATTTTCGGTTTCTAACACGCTGCTCTGGAGGCGATTGTTTTTTCGCAATATTTCCTATGAAATATTACTTGTTATTGTGATGAATAAAATATCTTGCCGGGTAGAAGGGTGTGCCACTTCTGGATCGGTGGTAACACACTTGATAAGATGCGCAAATGGCGATTTTTCATTCGTAATTGCGTCTAAAAAGTGGTATTTTGAGGGGCACAGCAACCCGGGATTGCAAAACGTGATCATTGGATCTTGGGTCAAGTAATATGTAAAAAAAATAGCCGCCCAGTACAAAAAATTTCGAAATTCAAGCAAAATGCACAAAATTTTGAGTGCGAATTGCAAAAACTGAAAAATACTTCTAAAATTGATAATTCGCGGTCCAAAATAGGGTGCCCCATGTTTGAAAAATAACTTGTCTTTTTTGCAAAGTTACACTTGCTGAGATTTCCGCATAGTCATCAATAAAAAAGTATATGAGTGACAGATTTTATATACATCGATAATTTCTATTACCTTCTCGTTCTTCTGCCATACCTTTGAACTTAACCTGGAGGTCATAATTACGTTTTCTTACTTTATCTAGTTCATCTTTAGCTCGGTGGAACATGTCGCTATAGTCACTTTCTTGCATTTTCTTTTCTTAATTCGGAAACTTTAATTTTTAAATAGAACTTTCATCGGATTTCTCTTAATTTTCTTTAGAAATTTTCTCTTGTCTATTAGCAGCGTTGTTATTTTCATTTAAAACAGATTGTTTTCTTTTACGTTACGGCGTTTTAGCCTGATGAAAAAGATTAAAAGTTATTTTTTTATTAATTTAATTTAAAAAAAAATATAATTGTAATCGATTACACTGGTCGACAAATTTCGGAAAAAATTTCGACTGGAGTAGAGGATGATGTTTCTTAAGTAATTTGGGTGCGCTGAATTTGAATCTGCAATCGGTTGGCTGAGTTATAGCAACGAAAAGTTCATTTTTATAGTAGTTTTTTACACTTTTTCGTGTTTAAGCCAAATTAAACACGGTTTTTTTGCCAGTAGCTTATACAAATATATAGTAGTTTTTTACACTTTTTCGTGTTTAAGCCAAATTAAACACGGTTTTTTTGCCAGTAGCTTATACAAATATATATGAATTTTTTCAACAAAAATAATTTGTGTTTTCTATGAAAATCGAAATGGTGTTATTTCACTAAAACCTTAATAACTTTTTAAAAAATGATCCGATTTTGCTTAAATTGAACTTAAAATATTTACAATTACATACACTATTGAACTAAAATATAAAAAATATATATTTGTATAAGCTACTGGCAAAAAAACCGTGTTTAATTTGGCTTAAACACGAAAAAGTGTAAAAAACTACTATAAAAATGAACTTTTCGTTGCCATAACTCAGCCAATTTGAATCGGATCTTAGATATTGGCACACTTGTTGAAAGTCTAAGAATTTTTCTCTATAATAGTGTAAAAACATATTCGATTGAAATTGCGTTTCTCAAAATATGTTCGAAAAAATGGAGCTATAACCTCAAAAATTGAAAAGGTCGATTATCTCCAAAATCTGACCTGATAGAGAAAAACCGATTGCAGATTCGAATTCAGCGCACCAAATAACTTTAGGAACACTATTTGGTTGGTCCAGTCGAAAATCGTGTAGACCAGTGTTATCATTTATGCAATGCACAAAAGTACCTTTTCAACTTTATCTTTGGAATAGGAGATTAGATCAGCTGTAAAATTTTTTGCTACTTTTTTATTTTGTTCGTCTGTTTCTGATGCAGACGGAGTCGTTTCTAATCGGTTCACAGGCGTCTCCCTAATTCTTGTACTGGGATTTTTATCGCATCTTCAACTTGTGCACGAGTGTCTATGGAAAAAAAAATGTTACCTATTAATGTAATTTCGGTGAATGTGGATGGAAGTGAGGTTATAACCTCATAACTTATGTATAAAAACATATATGTTCAATTTACTCACCTCGCAAAAGAAGAATTTGCACCTGCAACTTTCCTTCATCCTTTTGAAATAGATATTTTAAACTGGTATCAGGATTGTCGGATCTAAAGTTGGCGACGTCTTTTGTCGCAACAATCTTCTTTTTTTTTCGAAGCGTCGTGCCGTTCAAAAAATTGATGTACGCCCACATTTTCCAAAAGCGCTAATTATGTACTTCACTGAATATTTAAATTTTCGGCAAGTCCAGACAAGAGCTATGAAAAAGTAAGTCGTAGAGGACAACATTTACTTAATGTTACAAAATTTTTTCCCTCACTAATCGCCATTTTTTCCAAAAGCTTACCTTACTTACCTTTAAAAGAAATTTTTTTTTGCTGCAGAACACAAATAACTCATATCGATACCTTAGAGCGCTATAGTCCTATCTCCATTTTTACAATTGTTGGGAAATGCAAAAAGAAGATTTCAATCAGTGGTTATTTAGGATTGGCCGCTATTTTGATAAAACGAAATATGCAATATTTTTACCTTTAGTATATTTTAACATAATTTAATGTTTTTAACCAATTTGATTAACTTCTAATGAAAACCCAGTCAATTTATAGTATGTCATTACTTTTGCCCTTATATAGAATTCCACTACTATTGAAAAAATCGTATTTAGTGCATTTTTTGAATTTTTTCCACTAAAATGTCGTAAAAAGTCAAGAAACGAGTGGAAAACACGAAAAAACGATTTTTTTTTTTTTTTAATTTTTGAATTTTTGGTTCCGGCAAACAAGAGTGGAGCCTTGAGTGTAACCGAATTTGTTCACTAAAATGTCGCAAAAAGTCTTGAATCGCGAAGAAAACGCGAAAAAATGAAGAATTTTTTTAAAAACGTGACTTATTTGAATATTTAGTGGAGATAGGACAGTAGCGCTCTTGAAAAAATTACAGTTTGGAGATAGGATTTTTTTTAATTTTCGAATATTTTGTTGTTTTAGTGGTATTTTGACATCACACAGTTTTCCACACAGTGAAGAAGCCCACAATGTTGCCATAACTGCAAAAATCCCAAAATCGCAAAAAGTGGAGATAGGACTATAGCGCTCTAAGGTATCGATATATAAACCTTATTTTTCTTTAGGCATACTTTGAACAGCTTTGTTCCTTTTCGCGTTAATTGTAGAAATAATTTTGTGTTTAGTTAATACAATTAAGAAAAAGATTTTCTTTCCAGCAAACCACGAGGAAACCGTTCTATAAAAAAATGAATGCGACGTGAAATCAGTGTGCCCAGGTACAAATTTCGCAATTTCCCAAAAAAAAAAAAACTTTTTTCGCCAAAACAGTGTAAATATTAAAAATTTTCCCCAAAAAATTTTTACACCCCGACTCGACGAGCAATAAGTCATGCAATAGTACAGGTCATAACAGCAAAATATCTAGTGGAGACACCAAAATGTTATGTAATAAAAATTTCATAACATCAAATTACATAAATTTTGACATAAAAAAAAAATTATAATATAAATTATAACATGAATAATTGCACGTCGAGTCGTGGTGTTAAAAATATTAAATAATTTTGTTGAACATCAACTAAAAAAATTCCAAAAAAATGTTTTCCTAAACTCTGTTTTTCCCCAAAACTTTTCTAATTCTCTTAAATAAATATAAATATCACCTACTTTCCCCGAAATTTCCCCTAGAAACTGACGAAATTTCCAAACTTTGTATTTTGGTGAACAAAAAAGTATGTATATAAACTGAACAATAAAAATAAGCAGAATATGATATGACAGATTTTATTTTTGAATTATAAGGTGTGTTTTAGACAGTAGCGTGTTAGCACGGTGTTAAACAGACGACTTTGTGTGCTATTCTCATATTTCGCGGTTTTTTTTAGAGGAATTTCGTTTAAAATTGAGGATTTTTTCTCGATTTTTGAGGATTTTGAAAGTTTATTGGCAACACTGCTTATAACTTGTAGCTTGTGAAATCACGCTCGTTTACGTTTTGAGAATTCTGAATACAAAAATGTTTTTTTAATAGTGCTTAGAACATGGACGACTCAAACTATTTCAGTTCTTCCTCTTCAGGTGCAGAAGATACGCCTGTGAAGAAACGCTACAAAATTAACCGATGAAATTGAAAACGAAGATTCTGAAGGAGAATCATGTCCATCTCCATCAAATCTGCCTTCATTTCCATCAGTTTTGGAGACAGCTGATAATCAAGTGATGCATCAAGGAAACATGGATTGTTACGAAAGACTGAAATGGATGAAAAGAGACGCAATCTGTTTATCTATCGGAATCCATATTTTGATCTAGAATTGTGTACCTTAAATTCAAGATGGATTTGGATTCAGAATCAGATCAATGCATTTAAATCCTGAGAATATGGATGGTTGATTTGTGATCATCAAAGAGATAATATTTGTGCATGAACAATATCGTGGGTGCCTTCTCACAGAAATTAAAGTCCAACTCCAATCCATTTGAGTCCTTTTCAATCCAAATATGCACTTATAAAAAAGCGCGATCAATGTCAATCCAGTTTAATCCATTTTAATCCAGCTGCAATTATTTAAGTTTATGTAAACCTTTTTTGTTACTGTACTTTATAAACATCAAGTAAATGGCATTTTTAGAGTGAAAACTTTGTTCGAATAAAAGTGAATTTTTTTTTTATTTTTCAAATCTATTTCCATCCATAAATCCATAAGATTGAAATAGATCAAAATGGATTGGTATTCAATCCAGAGGTTTCATGGTCTGGATTATATGGATCCAAATAGATTCAAATGGATACTTTCTTTATCCATATTAATCCATTAGAATCTAGACGCGGCACAAGGGATGCTACAGGAAAACGAAATTCAATAAATCATAAATTTTCTTACATAATTGTCTTTATCAATAGTCTGGAATCGACGTCCCTTAGACTCAGCACTCAGCAGACCGTTTCGTTGTCGTTGTTGTTCAAAAAACCACGTTGACCTTCTTGAATAATTGCTGGCATCTCACCTCGTTGTTCAACCGAAAGATTATTCAATCGAACAACCAAAGCATTTTTTGTTCCAAATGTCGACAAACCCAACGTATGCAACCATTGTTTAAATTCAAGAGTTCACTGTCTTCCTAGTATAATTTAAATTTATTTAAATTTTAATGGCCTTTTATGTACGCGAAAAGAATAAAAGAATTTAAAAAAAAAGTTTTCTTTTAGAATCCCACTTCTGAAGATTGTAGCAAGTAAAACACAGGTCTTTTTCTTTTTTCTTCTTTTCTATGCGTATGCAAACATTGACATTTGACCCGGGATTGCAAAACGTGATCATTGGATCTTGGGTCAAGTAATATGTAAAAAAAATAGCCGCCCAGTACAAAAAATTTCGAAATTCAAGCAAAATGCACAAAATTTTGAGTGCGAATTGCAAAAACTGAAAAATACTTCTAAAATTGATAATTCGCGGTCCAAAATAGGGTGCCCCATGTTTGAAAAATAACTTGTCTTTTTTTGCAAAGTTACACTTGCTGAGATTTCCGCATAGTCATCAATAAAAAAGTATATGAGTGACAGATTTTATATACATCGATAATTTCTATTACCTTCTCGTTCTTCTGCCATACCTTTGAACTTAACCTGGAGGTCATAATTACGTTTTCTTACTTTATCTAGTTCATCTTTAGCTCGGTGGAACATGTCGCTATAGTCACTTTCTTGCATTTTCTTTTCTTAATTCGGAAACTTTAATTTTTAAATAGAACTTTCATCGGATTTCTCTTAATTTTCTTTAGAAATTTCCTCTTGTCTATTAGCAGCGTTGTTATTTTCATTTAAAACAGATTGTTTTCTTTTACGTTACGGCGTTTTAGCCTGATGAAAAAGATTAAAAGTTATTTTTTTATTAATTTAATTTAAAAAAAAATATAATTGCAATCGATTACACTGGTCGACAAATTTCGGAAAAAATTTCGACTGGAGTAGAGGATGATGTTTCTTAAGTAATTTGGGTGCGCTGAATTTGAATCTGCAATCGGTTGGCTGAGTTATAGCAACGAAAAGTTCATTTTTATAGTAGTTTTTTACACTTTTTCGTGTTTAAGCCAAATTAAACACGGTTTTTTTGCCAGTAGCTTATACAAATATATAGTAGTTTTTTACACTTTTTCGTGTTTAAGCCAAATTAAACACGGTTTTTTTGCCAGTAGCTTATACAAATATATATGAATTTTTTCAACAAAAATAATTTGTGTTTTCTATGAAAATCGAAATGGTGTTATTTCACTAAAACCTTAATAACTTTTTAAAAAATGATCCGATTTTGCTTAAATTGAACTTAAAATATTTACAATTACATACACTATTGAACTAAAATATAAAAAATATATATTTGTATAAGCTACTGGCAAAAAAACCGTGTTTAATTTGGCTTAAACACGAAAAAGTGTAAAAAACTACTATAAAAATGAACTTTTCGTTGCCATAACTCAGCCAATTTGAATCGGATCTTAGATATTGGCACACTTGTTGAAAGTCTAAGAATTTTTCTCTATAATAGTGTAAAAACATATTCGATTGAAATTGCGTTTCTCAAAATATGTTCGAAAAAATGGAGCTATAACCTCAAAAATTGAAAAGGTCGATTATCTCCAAAATCTGACCTGATAGAGAAAAACCGATTGCAGATTCGAATTCAGCGCACCAAATAACTTTAGGAACACTATTTGGTTGGTCCAGTCGAAAATCGTGTAGACCAGTGTTATCATTTATGCAATGCACAAAAGTACCTTTTCAACTTTATCTTTGGAATAGGAGATTAGATCAGCTGTAAAATTTTTTGCTACTTTTTTATTTTGTTCGTCTGTTTCTGATGCAGACGGAGTCGTTTCTAATCGGTTCACAGGCGTCTCCCTAATTCTTGTACTGGGATTTTTATCGCATCTTCAACTTGTGCACGAGTGTCTATGGAAAAAAAAATGTTACCTATTAATGTAATTTCGGTGAATGTGGATGGAAGTGAGGTTATAACCTCATAACTTATGTATAAAAACATATATGTTCAATTTACTCACCTCGCAAAAGAAGAATTTGCACCTGCAACTTTCCTTCATCCTTTTGAAATAGATATTTTAAACTGGTATCAGGATTGTCGGATCTAAAGTTGGCGACGTCTTTTGTCGCAACAATCTTCTTTTTTTTTCGAAGCGTCGTGCCGTTCAAAAAATTGATGTACGCCCACATTTTCCAAAAGCGCTAATTATGTACTTCACTGAATATTTAAATTTTCGGCAAGTCCAGACAAGAGCTATGAAAAAGTAAGTCGTAGAGGACAACATTTACTTAATGTTACAAAATTTTTTCCCTCACTAATCGCCATTTTTTCCAAAAGCTTACCTTACTTACCTTTAAAAGAAATTTTTTTTTGCTGCAGAACACAAATAACTCATATCGATACCTTAGAGCGCTATAGTCCTATCTCCATTTTTACAATTGTTGGGAAATGCAAAAAGAAGATTTCAATCAGTGGTTATTTAGGATTGGCCGCTATTTTGATAAAACGAAATATGCAATATTTTTACCTTTAGTATATTTTAACATAATTTAATGTTTTTAACCAATTTGATTAACTTCTAATGAAAACCCAGTCAATTTATAGTATGTCATTACTTTTGCCCTTATATAGAATTCCACTACTATTGAAAAAATCGTATTTAGTGCATTTTTTGAATTTTTTCCACTAAAATGTCGTAAAAAGTCAAGAAACGAGTGGAAAACACGAAAAAACGATTTTTTTTTTTTTTTAATTTTTGAATTTTTGGTTCCGGCAAACAAGAGTGGAGCCTTGAGTGTAACCGAATTTGTTCACTAAAATGTCGCAAAAAGTCTTGAATCGCGAAGAAAACGCGAAAAAATGAAGAATTTTTTTAAAAACGTGACTTATTTGAATATTTAGTGGAGATAGGACAGTAGCGCTCTTGAAAAAATTACAGTTTGGAGATAGGATTTTTTTTAATTTTCGAATATTTTGTTGTTTTAGTGGTATTTTGACATCACACAGTTTTCCACACAGTGAAGAAGCCCACAATGTTGCCATAACTGCAAAAATCCCAAAATCGCAAAAAGTGGAGATAGGACTATAGCGCTCTAAGGTATCGATATATAAACCTTATTTTTCTTTAGGCATACTTTGAACAGCTTTGTTCCTTTTCGCGTTAATTGTAGAAATAATTTTGTGTTTAGTTAATACAATTAAGAAAAAGATTTTCTTTCCAGCAAACCACGAGGAAACCGTTCTATAAAAAAATGAATGCGACGTGAAATCAGTGTGCCCAGGTACAAATTTCGCAATTTCCCAAAAAAAAAAAAACTTTTTTCGCCAAAACAGTGTAAATATTAAAAATTTTCCCCAAAAAATTTTTACACCCCGACTCGACGAGCAATAAGTCATGCAATAGTACAGGTCATAACAGCAAAATATCTAGTGGAGACACCAAAATGTTATGTAATAAAAATTTCATAACATCAAATTACATAAATTTTGACATAAAAAAAAATTATAATATAAATTATAACATGAATAATTGCACGTCGAGTCGTGGTGTTAAAAATATTAAATAATTTTGTTGAACATCAACTAAAAAAATTCCAAAAAAATGTTTTCCTAAACTCTGTTTTTCCCCAAAACTTTTCTAATTCTCTTAAATAAATATAAATATCACCTACTTTCCCCGAAATTTCCCCTAGAAACTGACGAAATTTCCAAACTTTGTATTTTGGTGAACAAAAAAGTATGTATATAAACTGAACAATAAAAATAAGCAGAATATGATATGACAGATTTTATTTTTGAATTATAAGGTGTGTTTTAGACAGTAGCGTGTTAGCACGGTGTTAAACAGACGACTTTGTGTGCTATTCTCATATTTCGCGGTTTTTTTTCAGAGGAATTTCGTTTAAAATTGAGGATTTTTTCTCGATTTTTGAGGATTTTGAAAGTTTATTGGCAACACTGCTTATAACTTGTAGCTTGTGAAATCACGCTCGTTTACGTTTTGAGAATTCTGAATACAAAAATGTTTTTTTAATAGTGCTTAGAACATGGACGACTCAAACTATTTCAGTTCTTCCTCTTCAGGTGCAGAAGATACGCCTGTGAAGAAACGCTACAAAATTAACCGATGAAATTGAAAACGAAGATTCTGAAGGAGAATCATGTCCATCTCCATCAAATCTGCCTTCATTTCCATCAGTTTTGGAGACAGCTGATAATCAAGTGATGCATCAAGGAAACATGGATTGTTACGAAAGACTGAAATGGATGAAAAGAGACGCAATCTGTTTATCTATCGGAATCCATATTTTGATCTAGAATTGTGTACCTTAAATTCAAGATGGATTTGGATTCAGAATCAGATCAATGCATTTAAATCCTGAGAATATGGATGGTTGATTTGTGATCATCAAAGAGATAATATTTGTGCATGAACAATATCGTGGGTGCCTTCTCACAGAAATTAAAGTCCAACTCCAATCCATTTGAGTCCTTTTCAATCCAAATATGCACTTATAAAAAAGCGCGATCAATGTCAATCCAGTTTAATCCATTTTAATCCAGCTGCAATTATTTAAGTTTATGTAAACCTTTTTTGTTACTGTACTTTATAAACATCAAGTAAATGGCATTTTTAGAGTGAAAACTTTGTTCGAATAAAAGTGAATTTTTTTTTTATTTTTCAAATCTATTTCCATCCATAAATCCATAAGATTGAAATAGATCAAAATGGATTGGTATTCAATCCAGAGGTTTCATGGTCTGGATTATATGGATCCAAATAGATTCAAATGGATACTTTCTTTATCCATATTAATCCATTAGAATCTAGACGCGGCACAAGGGATGCTACAGGAAAACGAAATTCAATAAATCATAAATTTTCTTACATAATTGTCTTTATCAATAGTCTGGAATCGACGTCCCTTAGACTCAGCACTCAGCAGACCGTTTCGTTGTCGTTGTTGTTCAAAAAACCACGTTGACCTTCTTGAATAATTGCTGGCATCTCACCTCGTTGTTCAACCGAAAGATTATTCAATCGAACAACCAAAGCATTTTTTGTTCCAAATGTCGACAAACCCAACGTATGCAACCATTGTTTAAATTCAAGAGTTCACTGTCTTCCTAGTATAATTTAAATTTATTTAAATTTTAATGGCCTTTTATGTACGCGAAAAGAATAAAAGAATTTAAAAAAAAAGTTTTCTTTTAGAATCCCACTTCTGAAGATTGTAGCAAGTAAAACACAGGTCTTTTTCTTTTTTCTTCTTTTCTATGCGTATGCAAACATTGACATTTGACATTTCTGTGTAGTTTTAATTTATTTATTTTTTGCTATTGCTCGCTCGTCGGCTTTAGAAGTTATTGTGTTTCTTTAAAAAGTGTTTGTTTTATTTATATTTTAATTTAATTGAACGCATTCGCTTCTTCGTATGCCAATGAAATCCCTGTCAGCTATGGCGATAGATACCAAACGTTGTTGTCGCATACAAATTGGTTATTTGCTGAAAAAACTTTGTAAACGTTTTACTGCTGAGGAGCTCATTGAATTTATACCCGGTGATGATGAAGGAACACATCGTCGCCTTAAGAAAATACGCAAACAAATGTGACGTGATACACGCAAAAAATTAAACGAAGAAAAGGATAAGAGTTCCTTGGAATGGAAGAGTGTGACGTATGTTTATAAACACGGTTTTGTTTTGATTGAGTTTGATTGGTTTTAAAAAAATTTATTTTTTCATTAGTATTGATGATGTTCTTGATGACTCTGATTCTGATTTACCGAATGGCATGATAACGCTGCAGCGGATAAATCTAAAATGAAATCTTAAAAAGATCGCGAGGATCCAGAGGATGTTGTAGATTTGGCAGATATAAAATCGATTGGCAATGTTTTAAGTGCGTTAGTATGAAAATACTCATTTGAAATTTAGTTAAAATAATAACTTTCCAAATATTTTATTACCAGCAAATCGTCCTGATTTATCCGGCACAAATGCAACTGCGAAATCGAAAAATAAGGATACAAATCGGCGATGATGGAGATAGCAGTAGCGATGATAATGATGGTGACGATGCTATGGAAACAAAACCAGTAGTCAAACGTGGCATGGAAGAGGATTCTAGTAATGATTAGAATATTAAATACAAATAACGCAAATGCAAAGTTTAATTTCTCAACAATTTAAGATAAAGTGAAACTCAACGCCTCAAATCGTAAACGTAAAGCTAACAATGCTACAAGCATGCGCTCAGGTAAAACTTCTACCTCGCGTTATACTGCCGGTGGCAAGGGCATACATCGACCTGTTATACAGCTAAATCGGGCAAATCAGCATATACAGGTAGTGAATACTCATCGAAAAAGGTAAAGGATGATATGAAAAAGAAAGGCAAAGTAGATCCATACGCTTACATACCATTGAGTAGAAATTCCGTAAATAAACGGTAAAATTAATTGAAACAATTCAAAATCATAATTTTAATAATAAAATCTTCTTTAATTTACTATATAGGTCACGCGATTTCGCATGAGTTTAAAAGCGCTGTTAAAACTTCACGCAAAGCAGCATTGAAAGGTGTGAAGAGCAAGATACAAAAATTTTTAAAAAAATTAAATGATTGCGGGTTTCTTTTTAAAATATAAGAGGTATTCACGATCTAGAGTAACGTCCTGAGTAACAGAGTAACAGGGTAATAGTGCACAACCACAACAACAAAATATACGTAAGCTACTCTGTTACTCTTTTACCCTTTTAGTCAAGGTATTTTCTAGTGTAAAATAATCTTACACTTTTGCCTTTTTTTTACTATTTCTATTTCTATAGAAACGTTTGAACTTGTTTATGATTGAGAGGCAATTTTCGTTCATCAATAATAAAAATTTGAATGAGAGCAAAATATTCAATTAAAAAAATTTTTTTTTTGTTGGCAGCTAAAATTATTTTGAGAAACAAAAAGCAAATAAAAGTGCAAAGTATTGAGTATGCTCACTATTCAGAGTAACTGAGTTCACTTTTACCCTGTTACTCAGCTTGTTACTCCAGATCGTGAATAACTCTATAAAGTCTATATTTTATTGTAAGCTTGTAAAAAAAAAACAGTTTGCAAGCAAGGCGTGTTAAATTAATTACTGTATAAAATGAAGTACGCAAAATAAATGATGCATATTTTTTTAAAATATTAGACTTATTTGGATCATTAAATACATTAAAAGTATTAAAATTACTTCTGGCCGTAAGTGACCTGAGAAAATTTCTGAATACATTTATTTTTGCATACAAAAGTTGAACTCGTCTTTGTACACGATTAATTATACATTTACAGTTTATTTAAATCGTCAAAGTATTGCTTCTCAATCAGGCCTGTTCCGTAATCCGTATGGTTTCAATTACTTTTCATTTAGGAGCCTTTTTGATGAAAATGGTGAGTCACACGATAAAAAGTATAAGAATCTTTTTTGTGGAAAATTACAGGTTCTACAAATAACATTGACTTGCATTAACGAAAAAGTAACCGTTTAAGAAACATTCTTAAAAACATGGGAAAAATCGAAAAGTTAGGCTTTATCGAATATTTCCGAAACAGATACTTTTTAATAAATACAAATGAATATTATTTATAGAACCTGAAATTCTCCGCAAAAAAAATCCTTTACTTTTTATCGTGTGACTCACCATTTTCATCAAAAAGCCGCCTAACTAAAAAGTAATTGAAACCACGCGGATTACGGAACAGGCCTGAATATGTGTAGTTGTCCACTTATCATCTGGATCCACTCCAGCCATTGTCTCCTCATGAAAATTCAATTTATTGTTGTCATCTAATCAAGTTATCGTATGCGTACGACTGCCATAACCGGCTTCTGGTATATGCACATTTAATGCACTTAAGTGTTCTCCCCAATATGGTGCTCGTCGTTGTAGTCCCTTGGCGTACTTTTTCGAAATGTGCTGATGGTAAACTATCCAAAACCAAAGCAGCGACCTTCTTCATATTAATCAAGACCCGGTGGTACATTGCTGCAAAGTGGTCAGACAATTTTTCAACAAATTCATTGCTGATACCCTTCTCTTCAAATAAATTCATAAGTAAATCATATAGATAACCATCGAGCACATCACCAGCAACAGCGTATACTTTATCATTCCACTCGCCTTCAAAAATACACATTTCAAAAATTTTTTGGTCATTGGTCGTCCTCCTGTGGTTTTCTTTATAGGAAATTGTGGCTTGCTACGCATTTCACCCATATCGGGTTCATCAGCATTTGGATCAATTTCGGGTTCTTCCTCAGTGTCAACTATATGATTGACGTTGAAACTGACGACAAGTGAATCCATCCAAAGCAGTTGGCACAACTTTTGCTTTTTGTGCTTTACGCTCTGCGACAATTAGTTAAACTCAACCAATTCGCGTTCACCCTTGGTGTGAATGTGATGTTTAATACCACAACCGCAGCTACATCCTAAGCTTGGCTTTTGAACATTTAAAACCATAGCATGTCCATTACCCGAATAATCTGGATTTTTCGACTGCCAAATGCTGTAAGTTGCTTTTACCGAAAATATTTTTCAGCGAATTTTCCTTGGCACTGGCGCCGATATTGAAAAAACATAATGTGACTTTGTTCGAACCATTTATTTTTCTGTAGAAAACTATTTAATTTTTTCTAGAAAATTTTGTAAAAAATTAACCAAAAAAAAAAAAACCGAAACATAAACAAATGTCAGCTGTTAATAAAGAAGAACATCATTTTCGAAAGTGCTATTCACAATGCAGCGTTTTGTTCGACCCACCGTTAGCACATTTAAGCCCACTTTAAGCCCACTTGCCACGAAAACGCACCTATAGAATCATTGTGCAATCAGTTTCAATTCAAGTAAGCAAAAGTAAATAAAAATGAGAAAGGTAAATAGAAAAGTGAAATAAAAAAAGGTTGAATAAAAAAATATTTTAATAAAAAAAAAAAAAATAAAGCAAAACCAAATAAAAAAACGGAAAAAAAAAATCACCCGGGCTGGGTTCGAACTCACGTTGTTCTTACTGCAGCCTTATATGGAATCATTGTGTAATCAATTTCAATTCAGTTAAACAAAAGTAAATTAATAAGAGAAAGGAAAATAGAAAAGTGAAATCAAAGATGTTGAATAAAAATATTTTAATAAAAAAAAAAAATAAAGAAAAAAAAAGTAAAAAAAAAATCTCCCGGGCTGGGTTCGAACTCACGTTGTTCTTCCTGCAGCTTTATAAAAAATCATTGTGATAGTGCTTCTAAATTTCTATGGGGACAAGCACTTTTAAAGTGCTTGGATCAGAAGCGCTAGAAATTTTTCCTCTTGGGTAAATAAAATATGTCTAAATATAAATTATAAAACAGTAAAGCAACGATAGTTATAATTACAGTATAATGTTGATTACAGGAACCATATATAATTACAATAATAAATAAACAGATATTAACTAGTGATAACCAATATAACATAATATTACTACAAGTGAAGCCAACATCTCATCATTGAAAAAAAATCTGCATTTTTTGGATCTATTATAATCTAGAACAGGTCAATATTTTTGAGTTCAGGTTGTTGCGTGTGTGGTTCGGAATTTGAGCTTGTATACGAACGAAATGATTTTCCTCTTTTTCTTTTAGAACTAGTACTTGTCTATGAAACAAATTATCGAATATCTAGAAAAAAGAGCCAGTGACTAAAATATAAGATATTGCATACGTGTCTATAAAGCTAAGCTGGAAGATAAAATGTAACCGTTTTAAGTGTTTTTAAACTTATCTAAATGATTTAAAAACTTAAAGTTTGACTTAAATTTAAAAAAAAAACTTAAAAAGTTTTATGAGTATTCAAAATGTTAGTATACATAAATCGATATGCGGAAATTCATTGGACGAGATGATTTCATGAAGCCATGACTCCACTAAGGATTGTCTGCCAATTACGTTTTGGTCGTATTATTTAAATTCGTTCATCTATATGTAGATCACCAAATATCGTTTTGTTTATTTTTGCGTTAACATGAGGTTCTCTCGGACTATGTTTATTTTGGTGCATCAACTTTTGCTGCTGTAGAAAATAATCAAATGCTTCATCGTCACTTTCAACAAATGATAGTCTCTTCCTACTTTGGCTGGAATATAAATTATATGATTGATTGGTGGTATTGGATGTGGATGCCAAAATTTCCTTAGTCAATATTGTTGCTATATTTGTTGCGTGTTCGAAAAAAAATCTATATTTTTATGAAAATATTTGTTCAGCTTATTAACTGCGCGTTGTCTTTTTTTAGTTTTGGCCCATTGAGAAACAAACGTCGGATGTCAAAAGTGTTCCCAGGCATCGTTCAGCAACATTTTGTGAGTTGAACAAATCCAGGAATGGTATTGAAAGCGAACTTTTAGGACAGATTAAAATGTTGTGAAACGGTTGTGGAACCAAGGATGTAGATGAGTGCGTATTAAATGTTGCCGGGTCCGAATTTAAATAGGTATGAAGGGTGAATGTATGCGTTTAATTTTGGTGATACAATTATGATTGTACGAAGTTGGATGATGATGGTGGTCGGAGAATGTCTGTTTAGGTGTTACAAATGTTTCGACCTGTTAATATTTCTGTAGTCTGAAATTTAGCGCGTTAGGCTTTGACGAAGTCAGGCTAGTCGGAAAATGATTATTAGCTGTGTGATAGTCTAGTTAAAAGGTTGTGTCAACGCATAACGCGTTTGTGATTTTTTGTTAAAAAAAAAAAGTTTTTTTTGTGCTGCAGAAAGTTTTTTCATGCTGAACACAGCCATTTTGAAAAATTAAAGAGAAAATTGAATCTTCTAAACACCGCCATTTTGACAGCAAGTGGGAACAGCGATTCGAGCTGTTTTTTTTTGTGTGAGAGAAGCGAAGTCTTTGGACAAAAAAATTACAGAAACCATACAAGCTTCGCTTGGCCCGCTACTGAGCGCGATGTCTAAGAATCAGTCAATCCCTCCACTACGGTGCGTGATAGACCTAATTTCACAGCAAGCTAGAAAAAACAATAGCAATACAGACGTCGAAAGTATGAGCTTTGATCCAATACTTGAGGACACCGAAGGTTGGCAAACACAAGATGTCGGAGCACAACAATATAATGCTGGCCATAGAATTGAAAACACGGATACCGGAAATCAGCTACCACGACAACAATTGCAACATCCAACATTGGAGCTACCACAACAACAATACCAGCAACAAAGCAGTCAGAAAACATCGCAACAACCAACAAAACAGCCTTCACGTCAATCTCAGCAACATTTTCGCAAGCCAAGATTATCAAATCAAACTTCATGGTCACTACAACAAATGCAACGACCATTTGAGAGGCTCAGAAGAAAAACGCGATGTACAGCATGCGTACGCAAAAACGAAATGTAAAATGTCTTGCAGAAAAGTGAAAACAAGAAATGCTTAGCGCAAAAATGAAATGTAGAATAAGCTAGCACGAAAGAGGGATGAACGCGTTTTTTTCGTTCTTGCGCGCAAAAATTCTTCATTGCGTTTTTGCGCTAAGCATTTCTTGTTTTTATTTTTGTGCTAAGTATTTCTTGTTTTCATTTTTCTGCATTTGGGAAAAACTTTTATGAAAATTTTTCTAAGTCCAAAAAATTTTTTCAATGAAAAATTTCAAAGTTTAAAAATCACTTTGTGCGCATTTTCGTGTTCCAATTACGCAAAAAAACAACATAAAAAAATTTTACTACTTTTTGTATGGGTACATATTTTGAGCCTAGTGCTCTTGCCTCACAACATGCAAGTAGGATGTAGAATTTACAAAAAATTTGAAAATATGAAAATTTTTTTAAGCCCAAAAAATGTGAAAAAATTTTATTGCACCAATCGATGGAAGAAGGTCGAAAATGGATTTTGGACATGACCAGAGGAGTCCCCGACCCCTCTAAGTGACCGATTCGGGCCCATTATTGAAAAAAATTTTTATTCCACCAATCGATAGAAAAAGGTCGAAAATGGATTTTGGACATGACCAGAGGATTCCCCGACCCCTCTAAGTGACCGTTTTGGGCCCATTTTTTAAAAAAAATTTTATTGCACCAATCGATGGGGAAACGTCGAAAATGGATTTTGGACATGACCAGAGGGATCCCCGACCCCTCTAAGTGACCGATTCGGGCCCATTTTTTAAAAAAATTTTTATTTTACCAATCGATAGAAAAAGGTCGAAAATGGATTTTGGACATGACCAGAGGATTCCCCGACCCCTCTAAGTGACCGTTTTGGGCCCATTTTTTAAAAAAAATTTTATTGCACCAATCGATGGGGAAACGCCGAAAATGGATTTTGGA